>VMDO01007919.1:28397-69815 GCA_007922755.1 Pedetes capensis
TTTTTTTTTTTTTTTTTTTTTTTTTTTTTTTTTTTTTTTTTTTTTTTTTTTTTTTTTTTTTTTTTTTTTTTTTTTTTTTTTTTTACTTTTTGAGACAGGGTCTCACTAATTTATACAGACTGCATCTGGTCTTGAACTTGTGATCCTCCTGCCTCTGCTTCCCAAGCCGCTGGGATTACAGGCGTGCGCCACAGTGCCCGGCTCCTACTTTGCTTTTTAAAACACCTTCACAAACTTATTATTTCTTCCTTCTAACAATCTGTTGCCTGGAGAGGAAGATGCTATTGTCTTTGACAATGTTACACAGAGAAATCATGACTGTGAAAGACCTGCATTACCACTCTCCACCCTGTTGGCCTCTTTTCTTAGAGGAATGTGGTAACAGGAAGAGGATACTCCTTTTACAACCCTCAATCTGATCACCACTTAGTTGCTTTGCTCATTTACTGGATTTCATTTTGCCAACCTGTGATATTAAGGGGAAAGTTAGTTGGGCCTGGTGGAAATACTTTGAAACTCTACATGAAGTACATTGCCAGCTTTGGGGGTATGTGTTTATTTAGCAATTGCCTATATTCTTGTTTTATCTGTGACTTGAAAATGAGGTACACCAGTGGCCTGGAAAAACTTTTCCCTATGTAATCAGTAATACTTAATAGTTTTCAACCCTTGAGCCCTAATTGCCAGAAAAAAAGAAACATTCTTTAAATGAAAAATGGCATTGAAAATCTCTAGGCTGTAGATTAAATTTATTCTATTTAACAAACTGATTTTCTTCTTGATATCAACTAATATCAAGAAGAAAATCCCTAGAAATTAACCTAAAACTAACTATTGAGTGAAAGTAATACTAGAACTCAGCTAACTGATGAAATTAACTTTTCACTAGCTACTTTAACCCTTTTTAAGGGGATTTATTTGCTTTTTTTTCTTTAATATTTGAGATGGGTATGTTTGTTTCAAGTTAACTTGAAAATTACATTCTTCCTTTTGAGCTACTACTAATTGGCATCATAATCCTATCCTAGATTTTACAGAATCATTTTCTTCCTCTAACATTCAGGATCTTCTAATGGTTGTTTCTACTCACTGAGAAATAGTTTTTTTTTTTTGGAAAACATTCAGAAAGAAAAATAATTTTTAACTCTTAACTGTTCAGCTTCCATAGAGACTGCACTTCCAGCCCTTGTTGTTCCCATCTTGGAGCCCTGTGATAATTCGGAGTGCCTACACATTTTTGTAGATTTGCATTCTGGAATGTTCCAATTGATGCTTTATGGACTTGGTAAGTTACTAAATGATGCATTCACTCAATGTAAGAAAAAACATTTTTAGTAAAAGCAAAATAGAAATCATCTGCCATTAGTTATCAGAAGAGGTGGTAATAAGCAACATTGAAAGTAGGTATGTTGTTCTTGTTAGGTGCTATTGAGTTGGTGTCTGACGCATGGTGACCCTATGTACAATAGGTGAAACACTATTATCAGTGCTTCTCTGCTATTCATAGGGTTTTCAGTGGCTGATTGTTTTTTGGGAGTGGGTTGTCGGGTCCTTCTCCCAAGCCTATAGCACCTGGTGTTCCCAGGTGGTCTCCCATTCAAGTACTAACCAGGCCCGACCCTGCTTAGCTTTCGAGATCTGATGGGATCAGATGCCACAGTTGTATAACTGCAAGGGAGAAAGTAGATATGGAAGAAATAATGAACTGGCTGATGTCTGCTCCTTGGGGCCCAGTTTTAACTCTACTTCGATTTTTTTTGTACCAGAAGTTAAATTTCCTTATATAAAGTGAACTCATGCTTTTTCTCATGTAAAAGTAATAATGTTGGTGGCTGGTAGGTTTTAGATTATCTGTCCAGTAGTTAATTTTTCATTTTACTACTACTAGGTAACATGGAAATGACTGTAAGGGATGTTAATGTTATTTATAGCTAGAGAACATATTTATTTTATTTTATGTCCATTACTGGGAGCGTTGAACCCAGGGTCTCCTCTGCCTATACTAGGCAAGTGCTTTACTACTGAGCTGCACCCCTGTCCCTTTTTGCTTTTATTTTGGTTCTGGGTCTGGCTGATTCCACAGGCTGCCTCTGGTATCAAGCTTGGGATCCTCCTGCCTCAGCCTTCCGAGTTACTGGGATTATTGTCATGTACCATAGCACCCAGCCTGGAGAACATATTTATGACAGCATAAATATCAATGATAACTTGGGGTACAGTGTCCTGGAGGAAAGTATTTTTCTCGGTCTCAAAAACAGTAGAAATTAAAGTTTGATTTCTAACTCGTTCTGTTACCGAGTGTTCTGGAATCATGAAATAGTAGGAACTCTGTTTTTCTGTTGCTGCTGGAACAGTGTTCTTCAATCTATTAGCACATTTGCTCATTTGAAATTAAATAAGCCAGACTGATGAAAATAAAGGATTTTCTGTTTATATTATATGCCTGTAAAGGTAGACTTTTATATGAGCTGCTCATAACTATATTCGTTATTTTGAATCATATATTTGTGATGGCTGAATGAAAAACAAGTGGCACATTTATGAGTTTTTTTTTAAATGTGGTCGAAAACCAACATGGCAATTGTTCTTTAAACCTTTTTCTTTCTTTCTTTCTTTTTTTTTTTTTTTAACATTTAAAGTGGAAACATCACTTTTACTGACAGTTCAGGGTTACAACAGACAGTTCCACAGAACCAGAGTAAGACAGTATCAAGAAAACAGAGTGCAAAATTGCACCACATGGGCTAATACTCTTCCTTTTCATCCTGTCCCTCAGCACTATCTGCTCCACTCTCTTAAACCTTCTCTAGGGTAGCCATGCACTCATGGGCTTCAGAAAACTCTCCTTCCTCCATCCCCTCTCCCATATACCAGGGAACAAAGGCATGCTTAGCATGTATCAGGTCGCACTTGTGGTCAGGGTAAGGCAGGTCTCAGCCAACAGCTATGGAATTGCTCAGTGTCCAGAACTCACTGTAATGTAGCCAGATCTCCACCAGGTACTACAGTGGGAAGCTGATATTTAATGCCAGCCTTGAAGCCAGTGGGGCACCCATCCACATACTAGATGGTATGCTTGGTCTTGATGGTAGCTGTGGCAGCATTGGCATCTTTGGGAACCATGTTACCATGACACTCTCGGCAGCAAGCCATGTATTTACCATGCCAAGGGTCACATTTCACCATCTGGTTGGCTGACTCAGAGGAAGCATTGGTGGTCTCTGCTACAGAAAGCTGCTCATGGTAGGCTTTCTCAGCAGAGATGATGGTCATATGTGGTCAGAGGGAATCGCATGCAGGGATAGGACACCAGGTTGTTGTGGAATTTTGTCAGATCAACATTCAGGGCTCCATCAAATCTGAGGGAGGTGATTGAGAAGAGAATTTGACCAATAGGCAGTTAAGGTTAGTGTAGGTTAGGTGCTCAGTACTGAGGTTTTACGGACATGTTATACATGGCCTCACTGTCTACCATAAAGGTACAATCAGGGTGCTCCAGGGTGGTGTGGGTAAAGATGGAGTTGTAGGGCTCAACTACAGCTGTGGAAACCTTGAGGGAGGGGCTGGGTAAATGGAGAACCCAGCTATTATCAACAGAGTAACTGTTCCATCAGCAAGGATGCAAATCCAGAGCCAGTTCCCCCACCAAAGCTGTGAAAAACCAGGAAGCCTTGAAGACCTGTGCACTGGTCAGCCAGCTTGCATGTTCAGACAAGATGAAAGATCTCCTTGCCAATGGTGTCATGCCCAGGGGCATAGCTACTGGCAGCGTCTCTTTCTTGGTGATGATGAGCTGCTCAGGGTGGAACACCTGGCGGTAGTAGGTGCCAGCGTGATATCAGTGACTGTGGGTTTCAGGTCTACAAACACTGCCCGGGGCTTGTGCTTGCTGGCGTTCATCTCACTGAAGGACTATCCGCGATAGTCTTGTCATTCGGCATCTGGCCATTGAGTTGGATGACATATAGTCCAGGCAGTGAAGCTCTTAGAAGGCATTGCCAATCTGGACATCAGCCTGGCCAACATGGGTGGAAATGCACGTGTATTTCTCGCGCATGTTGAGTCTTGTAGGGTTTTGTGGTGTGGAAGGCAGTGAGGGAAGGACAAAGATCTCAGGGAGTAGTAATTGCCCCGCCTTCATCCCACCCCCCACCCCTCCCCACCGGAAGGGTGGCTCTGGACCCTGCCTCTGCCCCCCAACCTCGACAACCCTGCCTCCTAAGGCTGTTTCTTTAATTTTTTTTCTGATCGTTAATATAGTGCAGACTCACGAAAAGCCTAGATATATAAAAATGAGGGAAGTAGCAGAAAATAGTCTGTTATGGATGTATACTTGTCCTGGGTCAAGCTGCTGTAACAAAATACAAGAGAGATTAATCTTCTCACAGGTATGGAAACTAGAAGTTCACAATCAGGATGCCATTGCAGTTGGTTTCTGGGGAGGGCGTTCCTGGCTGGTAGGCAACTGCCTATTCTGGCTACGTCCTCACAAAGGGGCGCTCTCTCTTATCGCTTCTTGTTAGGTGCCTTCTAGTCGGTATACGACTCATAGCGACCCTGCGTACAACAGGCGAAACACTATTTCAGTGCTTCTCGTTGTTCATAGGGTTTTCAGTGGCGGATTGATCTTTGGGAGTGGGTTGCCGGGTCCTTCTCCCAAGCCTACAGCACTTGGTGTTTCCAGGTGGTCTCCCATCCAAGTACTAACCAGGCCAGACCCTGCTTAGCTTCCGAGATCAGACTGGATCGGGCGGCACAGTCGTACTGCTGCAGGCTATCGCTTCCTAATCCTGTCACTAAGGGTCTATCCACCTGACCATTTCTACACCTAATTACCTTGCGAAGACCCCTTCGAATGTCAGTCACATTGGAGATTAAGATTTCAACATAAGAAGGGGTGATGAACACAATTCATGTTGTTGTTAGGGTCCTTTGAGTCAAGTCTGACTCATGGCAACCCTCAAGGTTTTCAATGGCTGCTTGTTTCAGGATTGCTTCGGGAGTGGATTGCCACGTTCTCCCATCTTCGTGGTACTGGGGAGATTGAACCTGGGTCCTTAGAGAATGTGAAGTAGTGCTCTACAAACTGAGCTAAACCCCAGTCCAATTCAGTACATAGCAGTACCTTTTTTTATTTTTTATCTATTTTTTCTTTACTTTTTTCCTGTTGAAATCATTTTGTATCTTTTTTGCTCAGTGTTTTATTAGCATTTCTCATGTCATTAAAAATTCAGCGACATTTAGTCTTCAGCTCTTATGTATGACAGAGATCATCTGTGTTTGGTAAATAAAGATTTCAATGAAACCTTTTAGTTTTTGCAATTTTTAAGGTTCTAAGTTTAGAAATATAAATTTTAAATATTTATAAGTTGAAAATGCTAATTACCTAGGCTAAGAGTTCTGGTAACTAAAATATAAGGAGAAAATTATTTGTGTATTTGTTACTTGTTCTTCCTGCCAGTGTACATTTACTATTAGTTGTATTATCTCTAGCTATCCTGAAATGCTTTTTGTTGTCATCTGTTTGTTTGAGGTACTTAGAGGTTGAAGCCAGGGCCTTGCATATACTAGTGTTGTGCCACTGATTTGCACCTCCAGCCCAATTGTTATTTTTTATTTTGAGATAAGGTCTCACTAAGTTATGCAGACTGCCTCTGGCCGTGAACCTGTGATCCACCTGTCTCTCCCTCTTGAGTCACTGGGATTACAGGCGTGAACCACCACGCCCAACTTCTCCTGAAATATTAAAGAGGGAAAATGAATTAAGTTGATTTATAGCTAATGGTCCATTTAGTTTTCTCTGACTCAGAAAGCACACAGTTTTCTTCCTAAAACAATAACTTTCGTTTAAGTTTTGGGCTACTTAGATAAAGATTTTGTTTCTCATGTAAGTGATTAACTAATGAAGTGCTTTATTCTGTAGACCAGGCTACTCTTGATGACATGGAGAAGTCTGTGAATGACGACGTGAAACGGATCGTTCCTTGGATCCAGCAACTTAAGTAAGCTTATTTATTTAGCTCAGGACTAAAAATGGAAACCTATCTTGACAGGATATATTTTCTTCTCTATCATTACTCTTGATCAGTCACTGTCCTTAAGGTTTATGACATGAAACTTGAGTGCCTTTTGGTACCTTTAGACTTTGAATTCTCTTGGAATGGGTCCAGAATGGCAATGCCTTGTATCAAATTCCCCTCTAGATCAAATGTAGGTATGAAGGGCATGACACTCAACTTTCATCCCTTGCCACACTTTCTCCTGTACAAGCACTTTACAAATTACTTACACAATGAATTTTTTTTGTATCAAATGTTCTCTGTAATAGAGTCTTATTTGTCCTTATCCAAGATAATCTTCATGGTACTAACCTCCCAGCTGACACTGGCAGAATAGTCATTTCTGCTTCTCTAACACCATCATTCAGATTGTTTCAAAATCCATTGAATGCTTCACACTGTTAGACTAAATAAAATTAAAAATGGAGCTAGAAATAATTCTATGAGATTTCATTACCACCCTGGGACACAAAGGTACTATTATGGCAACTCTAACAAACTGTCTTTTAGAATTAATTTAAAAAATTCTAAGGAATAACAGTAAATGTCAGAGATCAAAATAAAAACTGGCAGATGGAGAGATGGGGTGAGGGCTGTTGGGGGTAGCTACAAGACAAAAATCGGGACTATTCAGTGGGATCTATCATTTTGGGTTCTTGTAGCCCTTTATTCCTTTTGCTAATTTGGGTTTTATAAATATTTGAAGAATTCATTATAATCAGGTAATTTTTTCATTAACAAAGCATGATTTTTAATGCCAGTAGATAGATAATATATGAACATTTTTGTATAGCTGTTTAGTTTGTATGTTATAAAACATAGTTGTTAATCTGGATAACAATTTCTAAAATTTTTTATGTTTTAGCATTTTTGTGCATTTTGGTTAAATAAGGTTTAAATATGTTTAAACATTCACATTTGCATAACTTGGGGTTATTTATTTGTCAGTTTTGGCTATCAGAAATTTAACCTAAAACCAGAAAGCCAAGTCCCCAAAAGCCTTTAACTTATCAAATCTATGTCTGTTAACTTACATAATTTATTTATAAGAAGAATCCTAACTATGACTTGGGCTGGGGTTTAGCTCTGCACTCTCTAAGGCTCTAGGTTTGATTCCAGCACCACAAAAACAGGAGAAGGGCCTGGCAACCCACTCCTGAAACAATCCTGAAAACAGTCTGCCGTTGCAAACCTTATAAATAGCAGAGAAACATTGACATAGTGCCAGGCACGGCACAGTGTTGGAGAATGTTTTGTTCTGTTGTACATAGGGTTGCTATGAGCCGGACTTGACTCAAAGGCACCTAACAACAACAACAACAACAACAAATTTTTCCTTATAATAATGCTTCTCAAATCACCTGTGGTAAATGGTCAGTATATCACTAATCTATCGTAGTACACTAGTTCTTTTGAAACAAGTTTTTGAGGTATAATTTATGGTATATGCTGTAAAATCTACCGATTTTAAGTGTACAATTAATTGATTTGTAGTAAGTTTACCAAGTCTTGCAACCATCACCACGATCAAGTTTTAGAATATTTAGAACCTTGCCACCACCCCAAAAAGATACCCATGTATAAGCTAATCCCATTCCCAGCTCTGAACAACTAAAAATCTGCTTTTTATTTCTATAAATTTGCCTTTTCTGGACATGTCACGTCAACAGAAGCATACATTTGTGACTGGCTTCTTTCACTTAGCCTATCTTCAAGATTCCTGTTATAATGTGTATTTGTACTTCATCATCATGGTTGAGTAATGTTCCACTGAATGAATAGCCCACATTCTCTTTACCCATTCATCAGTTGATGGACAATTGGGTTGTTTCTACTTTTTCATTATTGTGAATAATGTTTTATGAATATTCATGTTCAAGTCTATATGTGAACTTACATTTTCATTTCTCTTTGGTTGACACCTAGCAGTGGAATTGTTGGGGCATACAGTAAATTTATGTTTGTCTTTTTAAAGAAACTGCCAAATTATTTTCCAAAGTGGCTATGCCATTTTGCAATCTGATCAGTATATAAAGGCATCTGATTTTCTATGTCCTTGTTAACACTTGTCACTAGTTTTGAATAGACTACTTAGCTGTGAAGAGGTATCTCATTGTAATTTTTGTTTATATTTCCCTAGTGATTAATGATACTGAGCATCTGTTCATTTTATGTTTCTATATCATGCAATAAAAATGAATTCTAGAAATGGAAACAAAATGCATGCAAAATATAAACCCCACATTTCTTTATTATGAGTCAACAAACATAAGATTACATGTACTTTAACAAATAAAATAAAAGCAAACCTAATAGGAAAAAAGAAAATTACAGAAACTGCACATTTTTCATTGAAAGTGTACATATAGGCCATTAATATAGAAAAATCACTCTTGCCAGGCACAGTGGCTCATGCCTGTAATCCCAGCAGCTGGGGAGGCAGAAGCAGGGGGATCGCAAGTTCGAGACCAGAGGCAGTCTGTGTAACTTAGCGAGACCCTGTCTCAAAAAGTAAAAAAAAAATGGGCTGAGGGTGCAGCTCAGTGGTCCAGCACTTCCAACCCCTGTTGTTGTTGTTGTTAGGTGCTGTCGAGTCGGTATCCAACTCATCGCGACCCTCATAGGGTTTTCAATGGCTGGCTGTTTCGGGATTGCCTTGGGAGTGGATTGCCAGGTCCTTCTCCCAGGTTCAACCCCTAGTACTGAAAAAAAAAAAAAAAATCACTCTTACAAATAAACTTTTTGTTCCACAAAATCATGACAAAGTAAAAAGTCAAGAATGAAATAGCATTTCCACATACACTTTGAAAAGATTACTTTGTATATCAATATTTAGAATTTTTGATGTAGCAAGTGAACTTGTTTCTTGCTTGTAATTTACTGAGGTTGGATTGATGATAATACTAATCACGAGAGAGTAACATATGTACCTTAACTGTTTCTGTTTTTCTTTTAATAATATACATAATGGACATACTAATGCCACAAAGATGTGAAAGCAATTTCAACAAATTCAGAATATTCATTTTTAACTCTTGTCCACAATGAAGCCAGTGACGAAGTATTTTCAAAATTGTCTTCATTCCTTCTTCAGTAGCCACTTCTAACAATCGATTCTTTAAAGTTATAGTTAAATTTAAGTTGTGTTGTAATGGGAAAAAATGGTTTCCAGATTTTATACACTTTTGGGTAATAGATGGTAAACTACCCTTAACAAGTCACATATTATTAAGATGTGAAAGTAAAAGAGGGACTATATGCAGGCAGGAAGGGGACCAGTAGGAACAGGGAGAAGGAGACAAGAAAGGATAATGGTGAGTGAATATGAGCAAAGTATATGATACACATGTGTGAAAATGTCATAATGAAACCCATCACACTGTACGCTAATTTTAAAAAGATACCATGTATTTATTATAATGTGGTTTTAATGCACATGACTAGTACGTGATTTATACCATACCCAGTTCACTATTCAAGTGTAGTAGCACCTGAACTGATCTATAACCCATTCAACAAGGTGAGGGAGTCTACTGCTCATGAGCTTAGATGCTGTGGCACTTTTATATTACTATGAAAATTCTGGTTTTGTGTAGTTACTTCATTGTGCATTAGTGTGTTCAGAACCAGTCATTTTGTCCCTTTTATGCATATTTAATTATATGCTATCCTAGCCTCAAGGATAGATAGTCATATAAAAGGACTGAGAGGAATACTATAGTAAAAGCATCAAAGTGAAATACAGTGGCTTACCTGAAAGGGAGGGAGAAGGGAGGTAATTAATACTTGTTGGGACCTGTTAGCTATACCAGGCACTGTATACATATGCAGTATAAAAACTGGTAGTATATATCTCCAGTAGTACCAGAAAAATGAAATACTTTTATTCTTGTTTGTTATTCTGTTCTTTTTATTAACACTTTGTTGTTGTTGTTGTTGTTGTTAGGTGCCATCAAGTCGGGGTCCGACTTATAGTGACCCTATGTACAACAGATGAAGCACTGTATTGTTACTGCTTCTCTGCTATTCGTAGGGTTGTCAATGGCTGATTGTTTTTTGGGAGTGGGTTCACTGGTCCTTTTCCCAAGCCTACAGCATCTGGTGTTCCCAGACGGTCTCCCATCCAAGGACTAACCAGGCCTGACCCTGCTTAGCTTCTGAGACCTCATGCCACAGTGGTCTGCAAGCTGTTAACACTTCAGTCATTTTATAAAGGATCTTGGGATTAGTTTGTGCTGTCTTTAAAACATGGAGGATCTGCCATTCCCTATAATAAACTAAGCTATCTCATACTTAGTTAATTTTGCCTTATAAATAATCCAGTCATTACATTGCCATTTAAACTTTGTGAATTAGCACAAGAACCAACAGTCTGATATAAAACTGTGAGGAAATGATTCACCAATACAGTTATGTGTTTATTTGTTCAGTTAAATTTCAATTAATCAGGTTTTTAGTGGTCTTCAATGTATTTATAAATCAGTAGCACACAGTTAATCAGATTTAAGTCTATGATTTTACGATGTGGATTATCTGTTTTAAGGTTTTGGCTTGGACAACAGCGCTGCAAACAATCTATAAAACATCTGCCTACAATAAGCAGTGAAACATTGCAGCTTTCGAATTACTCAACTCACCCTATTGGAAACCTTTCTAAGAATAAGCTGTTCATTAAACTTACCCGTCTTCCACAATACTACATTGTAAGTATGCAAAGGGATAATTGGAGATAACTAAGTTCAGTAATTCTGTTAGTATCCTAAATGGTGTATTTTTTCATTTAATTTTGCAAACGAATTTTATTGACTATTTGACTTTCATATGGTGATTTTCAGCCCAGCGGGTAGGGATGAGGGAAAGAAGGAAAGTCATGGTTCAGTTGGGGAATGTAAGGTAGTCTCCATTCCTTACTCTAGGATCTCTCCTATAGTGAGTTGTACTTACTGGTTAGAATGAGGCATCTCCTCTGGTAGAAGAAAAAAGTTGAGAGCAACTAATATGAAGGTTTGGAGATATTTTGGTGTCAGATAAACTTGTTTGGTTTCATCAAATATTAACTTGTATAAGTAGCCTTTTAAATATGGGCTGGCTGAAGTAGCTTTGTTTTCTCATCTTAAAATGATTGAAGTCACATTCCATTTTGTTGATTGCCTGTACCTTTCAGTGCACAGTAAGAACCTTTCTTTTTACATTTTCATTCTTTCTAGGTGTTTTCAAGTTGGTTTCTTTGAGGACTTTGAATTGGTTAAAATTTGTAAGAATTGGAAATAAGAACTCATCCTAAATATTATTTCCCTGCTTGTAGAAATTTCTGTGTGTACCAAGTACATACTTGTGACTAAAGAATTGAAGGTGTTTGAAATTTTAAATTCAAGATTGTTGTTTGAAAGTAATGGGAGTGAGATTTTTTTATGTTTTGAGCTTTACTTTTTAAAGATACCATCTTAACAAGATACTCTGTGTAGGCTAATATTTGTTGAGTTACTTATATAGGCTAATGAGTTTTTCATTGATATGAATTTTACTTTTTTTTTGAATTTTAAAACACCAGCTATGGAATTAGATTTGACATACAACAAAGGGCTATTATTTCATTCCCAGTGAGTTGCCTCATCTACATGTGGAGTGATAATGCAGAATACAGGTATAATAACCAAACCTATGAACATACTGGGCTGGGATGTAGCTCAGTTGGTAGAGCGCTGCGCTGCAGTCTCTGAGGTCCCAAGTTCAATTCCCAGCACTGCAAAAATGGGAGAAGGACGGAGTCAGATACTGACTCGATGGCAGCTAACAACAACAACAACAATGAACATGCATAGATCTTTTATACTTGGCCACACACAAAATAAAATTTAAATAGTTTTATACGTGTGTGTGTGTGTGTGTGTGTGTGTGTGTGTGTGTGTGTGTGTATGTGTATGTGTAAGTAACTTTTCTGACCTTATTTAGCATCTAGAAAAAGCCAGGCTGTAGTGTTAATGACCAGTTTGTTGTTGTTGTTAGGTGCCGTCAAGTTGGTATCCGACTCATAGCGACCCTGCATACAACAGGCAAAACACTATTGTCAGTGCTTCTCTGATGTTCATAGGATTTTCAATGGTGGATTGATTTTTTGGGAGTGGGTTGCCAGGTCCTTCTCCCAAATGACCAGTTAGAAAGCAATAATTTATTTCACATATAGATATTCCCCATCCTTCAGATTTCTCACTTAGAGATGATACATTCATAAAAGTAGAAAGAACTACTCCTCTGGAGAGAGAGAAAACCAGAGGCAAGGCTAACTGCAGTTGATCTCCCTCTAAATGTTTTTCTGCCTTTTACATTTGTTGGTCAGCTTTATTGAGATGCCATTTACTTACAGTAGAAATTCACTTTTTAGTGTATGGGTTTTGATAAATGCGTAGTTGTATAACTTCTGCCCCTATCAGGACATATAAGAGATCCATCACCTCCCAAAATTCCCTTATGCTGCCCCTTTATGATAATCAACCTCCCCTACCCACACAACTAGTTACCACCAACTTCTTTTCTGTCTCTGTAGTTTTGCTTTTTCAGCTTAGCTTTTTTCACACAGCATAATGCCTCTGATATTTATTTATGCTGTTGTGTGTAATAGATCCCTCCTTTTATTGCAGCATAGTATTCCGTGGTGTGAATGTACCAGATGGTTTAATTAGTCACCCACTAAAGGACATCTGGGAGGTTTCCAGTTTTGAGCAGCTGTGATAAAGCTACTGTAAACATTTGCATATATTTTCGTGTGAACATAAGTTTTCATTTCTTTTGGATAAGAAATTAGGAGTGGGATTGTTGAGTCACATGATGTATGTTTCACTTAAAAAATTTCAAACTGTTTTCCAAAGTGGCCATACTATTTGTATTCCTCCAACAATGTCTTGAGAGTTCAAGTTGCTCCTCATTCTTGCCAGTAATTGGTATTGTAATGAAAAAGATCTTTAGCCATTCTGATAGGTATACAGGGGTATAATATTGTAGTAGTTCCAATTTACACTGCACTAATGGCAAAGGATGTTGAGCATCTTTTTACTTATTTATCTATTTATTTATTTATGGCTGAGGTTGCTGGAGATCAAACCAAGGGCCTCAAGCATGATAGGCCGACACTAAGCTACACCACCCTTATGATCTGGTCTTTGTTTACTTTTGTTTTTTGTTTTTGAGACAGGGTCTTGGTATTTAGCCCAGACTGTCCTTGAACTTGGCATCTTCTTGCCTCCACCTCTCATGTTCTGAGATCGGGATTGCAGGAGTGCAGCCCCTCATCCAGCTAGTGTTGAGCATCCTCTCATGTGCTTGCTTGCCATCCATGTATCTTCTTTAGTGAAGTGTCCAGATTCTTTCATTTCCTGAGCTGCATCAGCAATGTGATGCTTTCCTGAAGAGAGTGTATGGGGAGGAGGGGGAGTGAAAGAGAAAAGGGAAATAAGAAGAGACGTGAGAAAGAGTTTATGTTGTTCAGGAGCCTTAATGGCATTAGTTTCTGTCCTTAGGGAATATTCCTTAAATTTTTTAGGCCTTGAAAATTGTAAGATGGTATAATGGATAAGAACAAGGTCTCTGTAACCAAACTTCTAAGATGAAAGCATAAGTCCACTTCTTCCATGTAACTTTGAGCAAGTAACTCATTTTTTGTACCTCAGTTTCCTTATCAGAAACATAATACTTTCTTCATGAGGTTCTTAGGAGGATTAAATGTGCTCACATCTGGAAGGTACTTCACCAGACTGTACTTGGCCCATGTAAGCACCATAGCAGTATGAACTGTTGTTGATGTTGTTACCCTCACAGTGCCCATATTTTTCAATGGAAAAATCAGAGTTTTAGTTTTACATGCTTCCCAGCAAGAGATGGTTGTTATTTTTTTCTGCCACAGTAATGGAATTTTTAGGATGCTTCAGTGGTTAAGGGAGATAGGGCAATTTAAAATAGATACCATTCTAGAAAATTTTAGGACTCACTGGACTTAGGTATAATTCTTTCCAATTTATAAGGTGAAATGTGAATGTCAAGAATACCTAATGGTAATTTAATTTAAATGTCATTCTTTTTTAGTCTGATTTTTTTTTAAAACAAACTGTGAATTACTAGGAATGCTTTTTTGATGTTGTGATTGATTTAGTCTTATTTTAAAAAATGTATATCTATACTGCATTTATAATTCTGAGCTCTACTTGATATAAGGAAGAAGTGCCATTTCTGATTTGGGGCTTTTTTAGGTTGTGGAGATGCTGGAGGTTCCCAATAAACCTACACAACTGTCATACAAGTACTACTTCATGTCTGTGAACACTGCAGATCGTGAAGACAGCCCTGTCATGGCACTGCTATTGCAGCAGTTCAAGGAAAATATCCAGGACTTGATTTTCCGTACAAAAAATGGGAAACAGACCAGAACTGGTGGTACCAAGCGCAAGGTATGATCCCACTCGGAAAGTGAGCACAGAATTTGTGTATATTAATGTTTTTGTGGGCTAGGATTTAGCTCAGTTGGGAGAGCGCTGCACTGCAGTCTCTGAGGTCCTGAGTTCAATTCCCAGCACCGCAAAAATGGGAGAAGGACCTGGCAACCCAATCCCAAGGCAATCCCGAAACAGTCAGCCATTGAAAACCCTATGAGGGTCGCTATGAGTCGGATACGACTTGACGGCACCTAACAACAACAACAATAATGTTTTTGTATTCTTTCCCCATTTTTAATATGGGAAGGAACTAGATGCGGTTTTTAGGAGACAGGGCAGCAATTAAACTTAAGTTACACTTGCCTACCTTTTCTTGAAAATGCTTTTTTCAAAAATTTATTTATCTCCTTATTTACTTACTTACTTTTGCGGTGCTGGGGGAGCAAACCCAGGGCCTTGACATGATAGGCAAGCACTCTACCACTGAGTTACTTCCCAAGCCTTTGGAGTTTTTTTCTTTCTTCTTTTTTCTTTTCTCTCTTTCTTTTTTTTCTTTTTTCTTTTTTCTTTTTTTTTTTGTTGTTGTTATTGTACTTAGGGGTTGAACCCAGGGCCTCACATGTACTTTGCAAGTGCTCTACCACTGGGATTCACCCTCAACCCATTTTTCTTCTTTATCTTGAGACAGGGTCTCCCTAAATTACTCAGACTGCCTCTGGCTTCAAACCTGTAATCCTCTTGCCTCCTCCTCCTGAGCCGCTGGGATTACAGACGTGAGCTACCATGCCCAGCCAAGCCTTTGGTTTTTTGAGGCAGAGTCTTGCTATGTAGCTTAACCTAGCACTGAGCTCATGATATAGCCCATGGTGACCTTGAACTCATGGCCCTTTGCCTCAGTGTCTTCAATGCTGCAATTTCAGGTATGTGCCACCACACCCTGCCAAATGCTTCTGTTTTAATTGGTAATTATATTTCATTTTCTTCAGAGAACTTGTTAGACACACAACATTTACTACTAAATTACCAGTGTTAAGTTAGTATTTGCTCAATAAACGTTATTGAAAGAAGATCACATTTGTTTTGGTTAACCCCCAGCTTTGTTATAGTAGCTTAACTGCCTTAGTGCTTGCATCACATGTACTTTTTTACCCACTTGTGTTTTTTACTTAAATTTCAGTTGTCCGATGATCCATGTGCAGTAGAATCCAAGAAAACCAAACGATCAGGAGAAATGTGTGCCTTCAATAAAGTTCTAGCTCACTTTGTTGCTATGTGTGATACAAACATGCCATTTGTAGGACTTCGTTTGGAGGTAATTTTTTGGAACAATTCTGGCTACTCTAAATGAAAGAGTAATTTTTAACATGTGTTTCTAAAATTGCATGGATTCAATTACTAGAACCAGAATGATTACGATCCAGTTAATTTTCAGCGGGGTGATGACTTAAATTATTTCATTTAATTCCAGATTCGGGGCCTTGTATTCTCTGTGTAGATGGAAATTAAATTCTTCCCAATTAAAAAAATTGACAACTTTTAAGAATTAACCTTTTACCTCTGAGTAGGAGCATTGTTTAAGCTTATCAGAGCTACTTAGTTGATAAAAGGGTCACTTGTTTTTGAGTTGGTAAAGGCATGCATATTACTCAAACACTGATAAAACTGGACTCCTTTCTGAGAAGCAAGTCAGAAAGAACATTAAACTAAATTTTCATTTTTGTCACATGGAAGAAGTAATAGATTAATGCAGAATCAGTCTTTCAAAAATACACTGTTGTGATATCCATAATCATCCCCAAACATTAAAGTAAGGGAGATAACAACCTATATGTTTTCAATTTCCAAAAGGGAGCGTTAGCCAAGGATTGACAACCCTTCAAAAGTGATATGCTAAAACCCTACTTATTTCCTTGTAGTTTAAAGTTTTAGTTTTTGTAAGAATCCACTTGTTTGTAAGTTATTATAAATGAAAAAGAGACTTGGAAACAGGAAGATGGACCTTTTTCAGTTGGGCTGATGATGATGGCCTTAGGAATACTTGTTAAAAATAGATTTCATGCCTTACAACAGGGGTTGGCAAGCCTTTTCTGTAAACGGCTAGATAGTAAATAGTTTAGGCTTTGCGGGCCATATGGTCTCTGTTACAGCCACTCAAGTCTGCTGTTGTAGTATGAACCAGCCAGGATTGATAGTTAAGTAAAAGAGCATTGCTGTGTCCCAAATACAACTTTATTTTGCAAAAGGAGGTAGTAGGCCAGATTTGGCCCATGAGGTGTTGTTTTCCAGCCCCTGCTTCAGAGGACTTTGGAATCTGTAGGCAGAGGATAAGGTGTGAAATTGTAAAGAGCAGCAATAGCCCCTCTAGAAACCCAAGCCCAGAAATAGGTGGATAAAATAGGTATTCATGCCCTTGATGTCTCCTAGCTCCTAGAGCTATGAGTGAGCTTAATGAATGTCCTCTTGTCTGGGAGCTGGCCACAGTTCCTAAACTGTACAGAGATGATCTGATCCAGGTTTCCTGTCTGCTTACTGTGTTCTTGGACCCTTTCATGTTGTCATTTGAATTGATTTTCTGAGTGTCATTCAGGTATTACCTTTGCAGTTGGGAGGGAGGAGGGTGCCGGGACAGTGCAATGCATTTGTGTTCCCTCTCACTCTATGCATGGGCTAGAGTTTGCAGAAATGGGTGTTTTTACAGGCACACATTGACTAATGCCTGTATGTTGTAACTTGGGAAAGATCAGTCTTAGAAAAGATGCCATAAAAATAGAGGAAGTGGTACATAGAACAGGTAGCCTCCTTTATAAAATTAATAGTCCGATATTAATTGTGTTATTCTCCTTCTAGTTGTCCAATCTGGAAATACCACATCAAGGAGTCCAAGTGGAAGGTGATGGCTTCAGCCATGCAATTCGCTTATTAAAGTAAGCCCCCACTGTATGTCCCACTTGGTGCCACACATTGCAGTCACACTGCCAAAGCTGTTCCTCTCCTTCCATAAAACAGCAGCAGAAAGCAGAGTGCAGAACTTGTAGGTATGATTGATTTCTGCATAGAATTACTAAGGTCCAGAGAGAGGTTCCCTTTACCCTATAGCATGACAATCCACCACCGCTTGGTATTTTAGGCTGTCTTTCCTCTGCATCTTTTTCATTCATTCAGTGGATATTTACTGAATATGACTGTGTGTTTGGCTTGAATTCTGATAAGACTCTTCAGGATGCTGTGGGTTCATATAGCAGGGGGATCTGGGCTAGTTCACAGGTCAGGAAGGTTATCCCTGAGGAAGTACTATTTGTACTTAGACTGAAGGAGATGTGAGAATTAGCCAGAGGAAAGGGAGGTGGGATGAGAGTGCAAGGTCCTAAGCAGAGGGGATAACTGCTAATGTGAAGGTTTGGAGGCAGGAGAGAACTCAGCATCCTGGAGCTAAAAGGAGTTCAACATGGCAGGAGGTAGGAGAGACGAAGCTGGAGATGGAAGCAGGAAGGGTCAGATCCTATAGGGTTTTTATAAGTGTCCTTCAGCAATTTAGACTTTATCTTAATGGCACTAAGAAGCCATCTGAAGCCAGATGCTGTAGTACTTGCCTGTAGCCACAGCTACTTGGGAGGCTAAGACTGGAGGATCACTTGAGCCCACAAGTTTGAGACTAGCCTGGGCAACATACTGGGACCTGTATCTCAAAAAACAAGGCAAAAACAACAAATAAAGAAGCCATTGATGATTTTTAGCAGAAATTGACGTCATGACGATTGACATAATGATTGACATCATTAGATAGGTGTTTCTGAGCCAGGCGTAGTGGTACATGCCTGTAATCCCAGCGACTCAGGAGGCTAAGGCAGGAGGATTGCAGGTTCAAGGTCAGAGACAGCCTGGGTAACTTAGCAAGACTCTGTCTCAAGATAAAAAACAAAAGAGGGACTGTGGGGGTAGCTCAGTGATAGAGTGCTTACAAAGTTCGCACAAGGCCCTGAGTTCAACACCTAGTACCTGAAAAAAAGATGTTTCTGAAAGCTCAACCTATAACAGTATGGAGATTAAATTGGAGGGAATAAGACAGAAGTAGCAAAACCAGTTACTGAAGTGGTTCACCCCAAAGTTGTTAGCAGCCTGGACTAGGGTGGATTCCACAAGGACTTGTTGTTAGGTGCCATTGAGTCAATGTCCAACTCTATGTACAACCCTATGTACAACAGGTGAAACACTATTGTCAATGCTTCTCTGCTATTCATAGGGTTTTCAATGGTGGATTGATTTTTGGGAGTGGGTTGCCAGGTCTGTTCAAGGGCAGTGATTAGATTGATGTTGGAAGTGAGGAAGAGGGGAGGTGGCAGATGGTTATTCATTTTATCTTGGGCAAATGTTGGATGGTAGTGTTGTTTTCTGAGATACGGGACACTGAAGATGTGAGTTTGAAAGGATTTTGGTAAATTTGAGGTGCTTAGACATTCTTTGGGGCTGGAATTTAGCTCAGTGGGTAGAGCGCTGCGCTGCAGTCTCTGAGGTCCCAAGTTCAATTCCCAGCACCACAAAAATGGGAGAAGGGCCTGGCAATCCACTCCCAAGGCAATCCCGAAGCACTCAGCCATTGAAAACCCTATGAGGGTCGCTATGAGTCGGATACCGACTCGATGGCACCTAACAACAACAACAAGACATTCTTTGAGCAGTCAGGGATGTATCTCAAGCTCAGGATAACAGATTTGGGCAAGTGAAGTGATAAAGTATTCACCCTGGTGACAGTAATTGAGTTGGGGCAGTAAATTAGATCACCAGGAATAAGTATACAAAAGGAGATAAGTGAAGGGCTGGTTCTAAATGGACAGAAGACAAAGACCCTAAGGATGGTTAGAAGTAAAACTAATGCAGTGCATGTCCTTTATATTGTGATTCAGTGTGTACATGCAAAGCTAGAGTACCACCTAAGAGATCAACCTTTTTGATCCAGAAAACAGATTTGCCAGGGTAGGGGGAATCATTTCATTGTTTCTTAGCTATTGCTTAATATATATTTTATTAATATGTAAGCAACTTTTATTTATTGAATTCCTTTGTCTGCCAAGACACAGCAGGTCTGCAAATTTGAGCAGCGGGGCCTTAGTTTTTGTCACACGGGATTTACTTTATTTCTGTGGAAGATGGACAGGGCTGGCAAATAGAGTGTGCATAACCCTGGTGCTCACTTTAGGTACTAAGAGTGGAAGAAGCAGAATAGCTGCTTTTCCTGGCCAACTGTCTTAACACCTCCTCTACACAGAGATTGCAGGGGATGGAGCTGGTGTTACAATGGAATTCAGTAGGAAAATGTAATACTTTTAATTGCATTTGGTTTGAATTGCTTTGCCTAAAATATAGGTTTGTTTTTTTCTTCTTGGCACCCACAAATAAGTAGATGATGTTAACATTTGTGTTCTCTTCTCTTTAGTTATATTTTTCATCGTTTATGAGATTTTAAGAATATCTTTTTCTCAGCATTTTTACAAGGGAAGTTTCAGAGTTCCTTTTCTTTTTGAACTCAAGACCACTCATAAAAATCCTACCAAGTCAGGAAGCACTTCCTGTTTTAGCTTCCTCTTACAATCATTTTATTTATTTATTTATTTATTTATGCAGTACTTGGGGATTGGGCCCAGGGCCTCACACATACTTTTTATTTTGATACAGGGTCTCACTAAATTATGCAGGCTGCTTCTGGCCTCGAACCTTTGATCCTCCTGCCTTCCACCTCCCAAGTTGCGTGGATCACAGGTGTTGAGTCACTTGAATTGCAGATGTGAGCCACTATGCCCAGTTTACAATAATTTTTAAATAAAGTCTTTAATCCTAGCTTTTGTTTTCTTTATTTAGAACTTAAAGGAAAAACTACAGAAATTGAGAAGTTACAGAGAATGTTCATCTAGTAAATGCTGTTTATTATAATGGTAGGGTATAGAAGTGAGAAAGAAAAAAAGGAAATAATAAATGTTTCTGTGATTTTACTAGATTAAAATGCTTCATCGATCTAATTAATATGTTATTAATGCATTTAATTTTGAGAAACTTAAGCTTTTAGTTCTAAATATATTAAATAGGAATATGAGTTGATCCCTCAAGGCTTTGAAATTGGGCACATTTTATTCCCTTTTCCTGAAAATATATTCTGTTCTTGTTCAATTTTATTTCTCTGAAAATTGTTAAATAGTTCTTGAGGCATCTCTGACCTCATAGTATTAGATATATCATAGTAAATTCCTTTGATTGTTATGGTTCACCCACCTGTTGCCTTGTGCAGATTCAAAAGAACCTTAGTCCTAGCTGGGTGCGGTGGCGCACACCTATAATCCCAGTGGCTCGGGAGGCGGAGGCAGGAGGATTGCAAGTTCAAGACCAGAGGCAGTCTGCCTAATTTAGCGAGACCCTGTCTCAAAAAGTAAAAAATGGGCTGGGGGTGCAGCTCAGTGGTGCAGCACTTGCAGAGCATGCAGGTGCGAGGCCCTGGGTTCAACCCCCAGTACCACACACACACACACACACACACACACAAAAAGAACCTCAGTCCTTCAGCACCAATGAGGTTTGGGACACACATTTCAATAGCCACATGCTCATGTTGCCTAATTTTGAGCTCTTGGGCAAACTTGCCAAGAGCTTTTTCTGAACTCAAATTACAGTCCCAGGCAAAGGTCCTGGTCTTCTGGCGAAACCCACAAGGGCTTTTCATTTCCTCCATTGTGTTCCTTTGCTTCCTGTTGCTTATGCTGCCAGCATACCGGCATAGCTCTTATTTGCAAGTCATAGGTCCCTGCTGGTCTCTCTGCCTATGCCTGTGTGAGCTTTGTAAAACCTCTCCTCTTTCCTTTTAAGCATCCTTGTACTGCTTTTACTAGCTCTTTCAGTAACCTCCCTGCTTTTGCACTGGGACCATACTGACACACATATGTCCTTAGTTCCTTTGTTTGTTCAGTACTCAGAAGTACTAAAGAAAAATCAGTCAGGAGCAGCTGTTTAGATTGAGAACCTTTTTTGAGTTGGTAGAAATTTTCAGAAAAGGTTAATCCATTGTCCTCAGTTCTTAATTTTGGGCTAATATGGTAATATGGTAATATTTTAACTAATATTTTGCATTAACAATTGTGTCAGGTTTCCTTTTGAGGGACCTGGATTCCCACCCTCCCCATGCAATCAAAGTGGGAGAGTTAAAAGTTGTAATTATAGTATATTTTTATTCTCTCTGTTACATTTATCACCTTAAAAGTGAGCATAGGGGCCAGGGCTGTAGATTAGTGGCATAGTACTGCCTAGCACGTACAAGGCCCTGGTTTCAATCCTCAGTACCGAAGAAAAAAGTGAGTCAGCATTTTACAGGTTCTAAGAAGCTGTAACACTGTGGTGTCTGATACCATCAGATCTCAGAAGCTAAGCAGGGTCTAACCTGGTTAGTACTTGAATGGGAGACCACCTGAGGTGCGACAGGCTTGGGAGAAGGACCCGGCAACCCATTCCCAAAAAACAATCAGCCATTGAAAACCCTATAAATAACAGAGAAACACTGATAATAGTGTTTCATCTGTTCTACGTAGGGTCACTATGCATGGGACACCAACTCAATGGCACCTAACGACAACAACAACAGGAAGTAGAGCCAATTACATCTGTATCACAGATTAAGGAAGTGACATACAATACACTGAGAACATAAATTGAAAGGAATCTTGCATCTATTTTAATTCTCTCTTGAAAACCTACCTCATATGAAAAGAAGCTAATGTACTACATTTATATTTTCCAAGTCAAAACGAAATATCTATCTGAATTGGCTGCTTTATTACTTCTATGAGGCAGGCTGTGTCATGGGAGTTGTTAGGTGCCACTGAATCAGTTCCAACTCATAGCATCCCTATGTTCAACAGAACGAAACACCACCCAACACTGCATTGCACATGGTCATTTTATGTTTGAGTCCAGTGGGAACAGCCACTATGTTTCTTCTCATTTTGAGTCATGCCACATCAGCAAAAGGAGGTCCCAGGAGATTACTCCATTCCCATTCCCATTATAGTTGACTCTCCTTTGAGGAGGCAACTCTTCCCCACTCATCTCTGGAATGCCTTCCAGTCTGGGAACTATATTTGACAGTGCTTCTCTGTTATTCATAGGGTTTTTAATGGCTAATTATTTGAGGAATGGGCTACTGGGTCCTTCTCCCTAGTCTGTCTTAGTCTGGGAGCTCAGCTGAAACCTGTCCACCATGGGTGGCCCTGCTGGTATCTGAGATTCTGGTGACATAGCTTTCAGCATCATAGCAACATGCAAGCCCCTACATAGCACGACAAGCTGGCAGACACTTGGGGGTCCTGAGGAGTAAAGGTAGGCAAATCCTCAGTAAATCTATCAAGTTGAAGAACATGTGTGCAGTGTATGCAGTTTCTATAATTACTCAAAATATAGTTGGACAGAATCTTTCTGGTAGTTATAAAAACTATCTAGTATGAAAGATTAACATTTTTTTTTTTATTTTTTAGATCTGGGGTCTCACTATGTTGCCCCAGCTGGCCTTGAACTCACAATCCTGCTGCCTCAGCCTCCCTAGTAACTGGGATTCTAGTTGCACACCACCAGGCCTGCCTAACTTTAAAAAATTTTTAAAACTATATCAAAGAAAAAATAGAATGGAAGTTTTAATCGATTGAGAAAATTTCCATACTGTAGTAAATAGTATTTTTATTGTTTAATTACCATACAGTGTGAGTTTCATTATGAGAGTATCATACAGTTGTATCATGTACTTTGTGTCCCTCTTTATCTTGTCATGTTGCTCCCCCCCACCGGTCCCCTCCCCACTCTAGATATATCCCCTTGTATTTTCTAATCTCGCACACATATATATTTATATTTTTCATTGTTGGATAAATTTAGCTTCTATATATGAGTGAGAACATGTAGTATTTGTCTTTCAGAGTCTGGCTTATTCTCCTTAAAATGATGGTCTCCAGATCCCTCCATTTCCCTGTGAATAACATAATTTCATTCTTCTCTGTGGCTGAATAATATTCCATTGTATATATGTACCATATTTTTTAATCCATTCGTCTGTTGATGGACATCTGGGCTGATTCTGTATCTTTGCAGTTGTGAAGAGTACTATAATGGACATGGAGGTGCAAGTACCTCTATGGTATGATGATTTGGATTCCTTTGGATATATACTCAAGAGTGGTATGATGTTGTTGTTAGGTACTGTCAATTCGGTATCTGACTCATAGCAACCCTCATAGGGTTTTCAATGGTTGACTGTTTCGGAATTGCCTTGGGAGTGGATTGCCAGGTCCTTCTCCCATTTTTGGGGTGCTGGAAATTGAACTCAGGACCTCAGAGACTGCAGCGCAGCTCTCTGCCAACTGAGCTAAATCCCAGCTCCAAGAGTAGTATAGGAAGGTCATATGGTAGTTCTATTTTTAGTTTTCTGAGGAACTTCCATACCAATTTCCATAACAGTTGTACCAGGTTACAGTCCCACCTGCAATGTATAAGAGTTCTTTTCCCTCACATTCTTACCAGCATTTGTTGTTTGTTTTGCTGATGCTGGCCATTCTGATTGGGGTGAAATGGAATCTATGTGTAGTTTTGATTTGCATTTCCCTGATGGCTAAGGATATTGAACATTTTTTTATATGTTTATTGGCCATTTATATTTCTTCTTTTGAGAACCACCTGTTTGGTTCAATTGCTTTATTGATTGGGTTGTTTTTTTGGTATTTAATTTTTTGAGTTCCTTATATGTCCTAGATATTAATCCCATTCAGATGTATGATTGGCAAATATTTTCTCCCATTCCTTAGGTTCTCTCTTGTTTCTTTTGCTATGCAGAAACTTTTTAATTCCATGTAGTTCCATTTGTCACTTCTTGCTGTTTCATGGGCTGTTGCAGTTCTTTTAAGAAAGTACTTGCCTATGCCTATGTGTTGAAGAGTTTTCCTTACATTTTCTTCCAGTAGTTTCAAAGTTTCTGGTTTTATATTAAGATCTTTGATTGATTTTTGAATTGATTTTTATACAACATGAGAGATAGGAATCTATTTTCTTCTACATGTAGATACCCAGTTTTCCCAGCACCATTTGCTTTTCCAGTTTATGTTTGTGGCTCCACTATTAAAAAAAAAAATCCGATGATTGTAGCTGCTTAGATTTATTTCTGAGTCCTTTATTCCACTGATCTTCATCTCTATTTTTGTGCCAATACCAAGCTGTTTTCGTTACTATGGCCCTGTAATATAATTTGACATCAGGTCTTGTGATGCCTCCTGCATTGCTCTTTCTGCTCAGGATAACTTTGAATATTCAGGGTTTTTGTGTTTCCATATGAATTTTAGGATTGTTTTTTCCATTTCTGTGAAATATGTCATTTGAATTTTGGTGGAGATTGCATTGAATCTCTAGGTTGCTTTTGGTAGTATAACTATTTTCACAATATTAATTTTGCCAATCCATGAGCAAGGGAGTTCTTTCCATCTTCTAGTTTCTTCTTTAATTTCTTTCCTTAGTGTTTTGAAATTTTCATCATAGAAGTCTTTCAGTTCCTTGGTTAGGTCGATTCCTAGGTATTTTTTTGAGGCTACTATGAATGGTATTGTTGTTTTGATTTCTCATTGTGTGTTGTTGGTATATAGAAATACTAATAATTTTTTAATATTGATTTTGTATCTTGCTACTTTGCTGAAAGTTCTTACCAGATATTAGAGTTTTCTGGTGGAGCCTTTTGGGTGTTTTAAGTATAGGATCATGTTGTCTGCAAATAGGGATAATTTGACTTCTTCGTTCCCTATTTGTATCCCTTTCCTTTCTTTCTCTTGCCTTATTGCTCAGGCCAGAACTCCAATCACTATATTGAATAAGTGTAGGGAGAGTAGGCATCCTTACCTCATTCCTGCCCTAAGAAGGAATGCTTTCAGTTTATCCCCATTTAGTATAATGTTGGCTATAGGTTTTTCATAAATAGCCTTTATAATGTTGAGGAATATTCCTTTTATTTCCAGTGTCTTCAGGGCTTTTATCATGAAGGGATATTGAACTTTATCAAAGGCCTTTTCTGCATATATTGAGATGACCTGATTTCTGTCTCTGAATCTATTTATGTGCTGAATTACATTTATTGATCTGCATATGTTGAACCAGCCTTGCATCTGTGAAATGAAATCTACTTGGCCATGGTTTATTATTCATGTGTCACTGTATTGACTTTGCAAGGATTTTTTTTTTTTTTTTTTGAGGCACTTGTATGTAGTTAAACCCAGGGCCTCGCACATCCTTTGCACGCACTCTGCCCCTGAGCTGCAGCCTCAACTCCTTTTTAAGTTTTTATCTTGAGATAGGGTCTCAACTATTGTTATGCAGGCTGCCTCTGGCTTCAAACTTGTATTCCTCCTGCCTCATCCTTCTGAGTTGCTGGGATTACAGGCATAGGCCACCATACCCAGCTGTGGTTTGCAAGTATTTTGTTGAGGGATTTTTGTATCTATGTTCATCAGAGAAATTGGTCTATAATTTTCTTTTTTTGTTGTGTCCTTACCTGGTTTTGGTATCAGGATGATACTGGCTTCATAGAATGAGTTTGGGAGTATTCCTTCATTTCCTATTTTATGGAGTAGTTTAAGGAGAAGAAGTATTAATTCTTCTGTAAAGACTTAGTAGAATTCTGCTGTGAACCCATTAGAAACTGGGCTTTTTTGGTTAGGAGATTCTTTATTACTGTCTCAATTTCCTTAATTGTTATAGATCTATTTAAATTATTTATATCCTCTTGATTTAATTTTGGTAGCTCATATTTAAGAAATGTATCCATTTCTTCTGTATTTTCCTTTTTTGAGGAGTACAGGTTCTCAAAGTAATTGCTGATGATTCTCTGTATTTCATTGATATCTGTTGTAATGACCCCTTTTTCATTCCTAATTTTATTAATTTGTATCTTCTCTCTCTGTTGGTTAGTTTGGCTAAAGGTTTGTCTATCTTGTTTATCTCCTGAAGGTACCAACTTTTCATTTCATTGATTATATTGTTCTAATTTCCATTTCAGCACCCGGCGTGGTGGCGCAACGCCTGTAATCCCAGCAACTCAGGAGGCAGAGGCAGGAGGATGGCAAGTTCAAGACCAGAGGCAGTTTGCATAATTTAGTGAAACCCTGTCTCAAAAAGTAAAAAACTGGGCTGGGGGTGCAGCTCAGTGGTATAGCACTTACAGAGCATGCAAGCACGAGGCCCTGGGTTCAACCCCCAGTACCGTGCAAAAAAAAAAAAATCCATTTTATTGATTTCTGCCCTATATTATTTCTTTTCATCTACTGCTTTTGTGTCTGATTTGTTATTGTTTTCTAATGCTTTAATGTGCATCATTAAGTTATCTAGTTGGGCTTTCTCTGATTTTTTAATATAAGAGCTCATAGCTATAAATTTCTCTCATAGAACTGCCTTTATTGTATCCCAAAGATTCTGGTTGTGTTTTCATTTGATTCTAGGAATTTTTAAATTTCCTCCCTGATTTCTTTGATGACCCACTCATCATTTAAAAGTGTGTTTTTCAATCTACATATATTTGTAGTAAGGTTTTAGTAGTTTTACTTGCTATTGATTTCTAGTTTCATTCTGTTATGATCTGATAGGATACAAGGAATGATTTCAGTTTTCTTATATTTGTTAGGACTAGTTTTATGACCTAAAATATGGGTTATTTTAGAAAAAGTTCCATCTGGCGTTGAGAAGAATGTGTATTCCTCATCTGTTGGACAGAATGTTCTGTAGATCTCTGTTAAGTCCATTTGGTCTATGGTATTGTTTCTATGTTGATATTTTTTTGTTTGGATGATCTGTCGGTTGATGGTCGTGGGGTACTGAAGTCACCCATTGTTAGCGTATCAGGACCTATCTCTTTCTTTATTGCCAGTAGCGTTTGTTATGAAATTAGGTGCACCATTGGTCAGTGCATAAATATTTACAATCATTATGTCTTCTCCATTGATTGTTCTTTTTATTAATAGGTAATGACTTTCTTTGTCTCTTCTGATTAATTTTGTGCTGAAGTCTCTTTTGTCCAACCTCTACTTTTTTTTTTTTTTGGCTTCCCCATGCTTTCTAAATTGTTTTCCATCCTTTCATTTTCAGTCTGTGTTTATCTTTTCCAGTGAGATGTGTCTCTTGAAGGCAACATGTAGTTGGGTCTTGTTTTTTAATCCAGTCAGCTAGTCTGAGTCTTTTATTTGGAACATTAAAACCATTTATATTTAGAGTAAATATTGAGAGGAATTTGGTATTTTGTGTGATTTCATTTGTTGTTCTCATACTTGGTTTGATTGTTGATTGTTCTTTTCTTACTCCCCTGGTTGTATCAAGGGTTTGCTGGTTTACTACATCGGACATATTTTCCTCTATTGTAGCTCTCATTTGCTCATGTGTTCCTCTCATAGGATTTATTCTTTCCTGAGTTCTCATGTTTATGTCCGTATTTCTTCTTCCTCTGGGAATTCCTTTAAGTATCTTTTGCAATGTTGGCTTAGTGGTCATGAATTGATTAAGTTTTTGCTTGTCTTGGAATGTCTTTATTTCTCCATCAATTTTAAAGGATAGCTTACTGGATGTAGTAATCTTGGTTTGAAGTTATTAACTTTCAGGGCTTGAAATATGTCATTCCATGCTTTCCTGGCTTTTAGAGTTGCAGCTGAGAGGTTTGCTGTTATTCTGATGGGTTTGCCTTTGTAATTGAGTTGGCATTTTTTCTCCTGCAGCTTTTAGAATGTTTCTTTGCTATATAGTCCTAGCATTTTAACTATATTATGATGTGGAAAGGATTTTTTCTGGTCATGTCTGTTTGGGGTTTTAAATGCCATTATGTTTGAGTGTCCATTTCTTCCCCTAGCTTTGGGAAGTTTTTTGCTATTATTTCATTGAGTAGATTTTCTATGCCTTTAGTTTTAATCTCAGCCCCTTCTTCTATCCCATAGATTCTTAGGTTTTTATCTCTTCATCATGTCCCATAGTTCTTGAAAGTTGTAGTTATACTCAATTATTTTCTTTTTTGTATGGATGTCTGAGTGTAGTATGTTTTCCACCTTATCTTTCATTCCCAGTATTCTTTCTTCTGTTTGACCTATTCTGCTGGTGTTACTTTCTACTGTGTTTTTTATTTGATTTATTGTTTTTCATTTCCAACATTCCCATTTGGCTTTTTTCACCATAATTTTAATTTCCTTGCTGAATTTCTCATCCAGAACTTGGATTGATTTTCTCAGTTCATTCATTTGCTCATTTGTATCTTCTTAGAAGTCATTAATCATTTTTATAATTAAACTTTTGAATTCTTTGTCCAGCATTTCAGTTGTTTCAGTGTCTTCGGCTTTGTTTGGTGGGGAGTTATGATCTTTCAGAAGAGTCGTGGTAATCCTGCTTTTTCATGTGTCTTTTATTTCTTTATTGTGATTTGTTCATCTGTTGGAGTGGAAGTTGCTTCAGAATTTATTTGGAAGTCTTCTTTGTCACAGCCCTGTCTTGAGGCCAGTCCCTAATATTCCCTCAGAGACTGGAAAGTAAATGTCTGTTACAGCACCATCAACTAGCCAAACCACATTTATAGTTACTATGCGATTAAAATTGTTTTATGCTAACTAATATACTACCAATGAGTTTAAGGATGAGGATAGCTTAAATAATGTAGTGTTAGTTATGAGATGAAAAGTGTTAAGGATAAAGGTAAAAGGTGTAGATGAGTAAAATGGCAGAATGTGGTAGAGAAGAGGGAAGAAGAAATGAGCAACTGGGTTGAGTAAGAGGAAGGGGATAAGATGATGAAGAATAGAGAAGATTGGTAGATAGGAAGGGGAGAGCAAAGGGTTTTTAATTTTCTGCTGATCAATAAAGAAAAAAGTTCATGAATACAGTTAAGACTGGAGTAATAACTGACAACGTTAAACCTTATCTGGAAAGAAAAAAGTACTAGGAACAAGTATTGGAGTAGGTTCTTCAGTTTCACACACAGTCTGTCAGGGTCTCCTGCTAGCTGTATTGCCCAGGCCCAGAGTCTTGTTCAACAGCTCAGTTGTACAGGTGGGTTTTTCCGTCTGCACCAGAGGGACATTGATGAGCCTGGACACTGCAGATCCACCAGGCACAGTGTCTCTAGCTGTGGCACATAGAATTCAATTTGTGACTGAGTTGGTAAAGAAGTTCGTGTGTCTAGGGTACCTGGCCATGGCTCATTCGTCTGATAGGGGTCCACAGCACACCAAGCTGTTTACGTGGATGTTGGGACTCTGGGCATGGCTTGGGAGCTTGCCTGGGCACCATAGCTCCCCATACCTCTACCGGTTCAGCGGACAAGAGATTGCTTCTAGTTTTCCCATAGCCCCGAAACTGCCTTGCACGTCTGTCACACACCCAGGTACTATGGTGATGTGTTCCCAAGGTTCCTGTGCAGTGATTTGTCTTTGTTTATTGTCAAATCACGTAGTAGGGCAAGGGGCATCTGGCTTACCTTTTCAGTGGGACATCTTTTCCCTGCCAGGGTGCAATGTAGCTGAGCCTAGTCCTGCTTACTCCTTGTTGTGTGGGTCTTCTGTTTTCTGCATATTGGGGCTGTCCTTTCATCTCTTTTGTGATTTCTGTGTTTTTCCTGATTTACTCTGTTTGGGATAAACTCTATTCTTTCCTCTTCTGCCTCCTTTCTTTTATTGTGTCACATGGAAGCTGCTTCTAATCCACCATCTTAACTGGAAGTCTCAGTAATTCTATTTTTATGCAACCTATATAGCTTTCTTAGTCCCTATAATTTAATTTTTTTTTCCTCAAGCAACCTCTTTTTTTGGCTCTCTTTTTTTATTGCAGTACTGAGGACAAACCCAGGGCCTTATATATGCTTTGGAGGCTCTCTACCACTGAGCTGTATCCGCAGCCCCCAACTCTTTTTTAAAAAATTTTTTGTCTTGAGGCAGGGTTCGCTAAGTTACATAAGCTGCCTCTGGGCTTGAACTTGTGCTCCTCCTGTCTCTGCCTCCTTAGTCATTGGAATTACAGACGTGTGCCACTGCGTCTGGCTGGCTCTCGTACAAGTTTTTTGTTCTACATCAGTGATTCTTGACCCTAGGATAATTTTTCCTTTCAAGGGACGTGTGACAATATCTGCAGGTATTTTTGGTTATCCTTGAGAAGATGGGGTAGGAGGTGCTACTGGCATATGGCAGATGGAGGCCAAGGCTGCACAGGACAACCCTACCACAACATAGAATTACCTAGCCTGAAATGTCAATATTGCCAAGACTAAAAAACCCTCTTCCAGGTGCTACATTCTGAATAAGGGGACTGAACCAAGTTTCCATATTTCCAATTACATATATTTTATTTCTTGCCTTGATAGAGATAATCATTATATGAAATCTGAGAATTAACCACCCTATAACTTAAGGGATAATGTGTGTAATTAATATATCACCTCATTATTTCATCCATTTCTGAAATAATTCATTAACAGCTAAAATATATTACCTCATAATGTTTTATGACAAAGTGAATAGTTCATAAAGCTGTAGAAGGAAAATGGATAGATAGGTATTAAGACTCCAAAGCTGCTACATTTGTCTTGTATGTGTGATATATGTATATTAAACGAGTTAACACACGTCAGTCTCCAACACAATAAGGGTCACCTCTACAGAGGAGGATGAGGGTTAAGAGGAAGTAATGAAGCCAGAATTTTGTCATGGCAGTTCAGTGACCAAGATTTGCTTTTACTTCAGGAGGGAATTAACATAATGAATACCTGCTCTGTCAGCTACAATAAGCATTTTCTCTAGTCTTTTGTCATTTTTTAAATCAATGACCCATAAGGTAATTGTTTCTCTCTATTTTATAGCTGGGAAACTGAAATTCAGAGCAGTTAGATGTGGCTGAGGCAGAATTAGAATGTATGTCCCTGAGTACACAGCCCTTATTCTTTGTACTGTATTATCCTGTCTTCAAAAATGGTTTTACAGGTATTTTCTTCCTCTTAGCTTTTTCTCAAGGGTGTTCTGGGTAGATTTTATAGAAATAGTATTCTTGATTTTATTCTGTAGAGTTATAGTCTTTTTAAATAAGCAGAATATGGATAAAGACGAACATCACTTTGTCAAAGTGAGAGTCCTAATGTAGGTTGATGTGACTGGAAATGAGTTTACATACTATCAATGACTCTGAATTGCTCCCTTCCTCTGCAGAAGGTATCTGGGAGTGGAGTTTGAACCAAAACTCTGTCACACCCTGCCCGTCATTTTGTACATTATGCTTTGTCTTTCTGTGTAAAGTACACTTCATATGCTATCTTTCATCACCAGAATTCCTCCCTGTAAGGGTGTAAATGAGGAAACCCAAAAGGCCCTGGACCGTTCTCTTCTCGATTGCACTTTCCGATTACAAGGTAGAAATAACCGCACGTGGGTGGCAGAGTTAGTGTTTGCAAACTGTCCACTTAATGGCACTTCTACCAGGGAGCAAGGTGAGATCTTCCATGAACTTTGTCTTTGCATATTTCTAGATTTTTTTTTTTAAACCATCAGTTACTATTCATCTTCTCTTTTCATCCTATAGGACCATCTCGGCATGTTTACCTAACATATGAAAATCTGTTATCTGAACCTGTTGGTGGTAGAAAAGTGGTTGAAATGTTCCTTAATGATTGGAATAGCATTGCACGATTATATGAGTGTGTGTTAGAATTTGCACGTTCTCTACCAGGTAAATGTAGTAATCTTTCTTTTAAATTAAAAAAGTTCCCACCTTCTTTTTAACTGAAGAAGTAAAACATATACATTGTTTAAAAATAAAAAAAGTACATCTAATGAAAATTGTGTCCTTTGCACCTCAGACTTCAATTTCCTTCCTCTAGAGACAATCACTATGAAGCTTCTTTTGTTTCCAGAATTTTTTTTTTTTTTTTTTTTTTTTTTTTTGGTGGTACTGGGGGTTGAACCCAGGGCCTTGCGCTTGCATGCTTTGCAAGTGCTGTAGCACTGAGCTGCACCCTCAGCCAATTTGTTTTTCACTTTTTGAGACAGGGTCTCGCCAAATTATACAGACTGCCTCTGGTCTGAATTTACAATCTTCCTGTTTCTGCCTCCCGAGTCGCTGGGATTACAGGCTTGTGCCACTGCGCCCAGCTCTAGAATTTTTGACACACAAGTATACTTAGTAATATAAATACAGTACTTACTATATACCATACAATATAGTAAACATTTTGCTTATGTTGACTCATTTAATTCTCACAATCACCTATGAGGTAGGTATTCCTCATTTTACAGATGAAGAAAACAAGTCACAGAGACTTAAGAACTTTGCTGAAAGTTACATAGTAACTGGCAGAGCTGGAACTGGAAACTTCTAGCCACTGTGCTAGACTGTTTCAGTATGTTGCCTTCCCTGTCCCAGCCCCCTTTTGTAGAAATGGAAGCCTGCTATCAATGTATGCTATTAGCTTTTTATAAACTACATTACTTATTTAGGGACCTTTTTATCAAGCTGTATAATATTGCTAAAATGCTCTCTATTTCAAATTTATGTTTTAAAATTTTGCATATGTACTATTAATCTTCCTGTTTCCTTTCTGCTTAGATATACCTGCTCATCTAAATATTTTCTCAGAAGTTCGTGTTTATAATTACCGAAAACTTATCTTGTGTTATGGAACCACCAAGGGAAGCTCAGTAAGTCTATGAATTAAATTTTTAAAGTTCCTTTCTTACAAATCTTTTAAAAATAAAAAGCTCAAAAAATATGAAAACTTATAAAATAAGGGCTCAAGTAAAAATCAGAGATAAATAGCAAATTTTAAATGCTTTCTTAATATAAAAGTGTACTATAATGATTAATTCTGTAAAATTGAAAACGAAAAATAGTACCCTCTTTGATGTGGTATTTAATCTTGAGGAATCTTAGACAAACATTCTTGATGTTTATATTTTTTACTTCATTGATTTCAAATCTTCTTGGTAACATGCTTATTATAAGGAACAGTATGTACAAATGATTATGAGCAGTATAGAATATCTTTGCTTTGGGTCACATGACTGTTATCATTGTTTGATCCTAACTTAATCCTAAAGGCATTCCCTGATTTAGATCTTGGGCATTTTAACTTTTAACATTTTTTCTTCTAAATCTGTTGTTTCCTCAGTTTCTGAAGCTTGCAATCTCTTTGATTTAGATCAGTATCCAGTGGAATTCCATCCATCAGAAATTTCACATTTCTTTGGGAACAGTTGGCCCAAACTCAGGTTGCAGTAACTGTCACAATACTATTCTCCATCAACTTCAAGAAATGTTCAATAAAACACCAAATGTGGTTCAGTTATTACAGGTAATTGAATTTATTTCCTGTCTAAAAATAAGATCTCATTAGAGTTAGTATTTCATACAAAACTCCTCAAAAAATCATATAGTCTATTTGTCTTTAATGTCCAAAGTGAGGACCGCCGCTGTGGCGCACGTCTATAATCCCAGCAACTTGGGAGGTGGAGGTAGGAGGATCGTGAGTTCAAGGCTAGAGGCAGCCTATCCAATTTAGCGAGACGCTGTCTCAAAATTTTTAAAATTTTCAAGAAGTGCTAGGGGTGCAGCTCAGTGATGGAGCACTTGCCTAGCATATGCAAGGCCCTGGGTTCAACCCCCAGTATTGTAAAACAACACAAACAAGAAAAATGACTAAGATGATTACCTTTGTCTTTTATATCTTAAATGCTGCTTTGAGAATTTTCTTTTTTTTTCTTTCTTTCCTTCTTTTTTTTTGGGGTGTGTGTGTGTGTGTGTACTGGGGGTGAACCCAGGGCCCTGCGCTTGCATGCTTTGCAAGTGCTGTACCACTGAGCTGCAACCCCCAGCCCATTTTTTTACTTTTTTTTTTTTTTTTTTTGAGGTACTGGGGGTTGAACCCACGGTCTTGTCCTTGCATGCTCTGCAAGTGCTGCTCCACTGAGTTGCACCCTCAGCCCATTTGTTTTTACTTTTTTTGAGACAGGGTCTCTCTAAGTTATGCAGACTACCTCTGGTCTCCAACTTGTGATCCTCCTGCCTCTGTCTCCCAAGCTGCTGGGATTATAGGCGTGCCCACCACACCTGGCTCATTTTTTTTACTTTTTGAGACAGGGTCTTTCTAGATTATACAGACTGCCTCTGTTGCCAAACTTGGGATCATCCTGCCTCTGCCTCCTAAGTTGCTAGGACTACAGGTGTGTACCACTGCGCCGGGCTAAAGAATTTTCTTTAATCAAAGATGACAGAGTGATCTAGTTTCCATTTTCTTCAAGTAAAGTTTTATGGAATATGCCAGAATGATATTGTCTCGTTTGTGATAGTCATACATTGAAAACTCTGAGGTTTTTGCATTTGTACGGAAACAGGCTACCATCACTGTGTTTGTTCCTTATAGGTACTGTTCGATACTCAGGCTCCATTAAATGCTATCAACAAACTCCCCACTGTGCCAATGTTGGGCTTGACCCAGAGAACCAACACTGCCTATCAGTGCTTCTCCATCCTGCCGCAGTCATCCACACACATCAGACTGGCCTTTAGGAACATGTACTGCATTGACATATACTGCCGGAGTCGAGGTGTTGTGGCAATACGGGATGGTGCCTATAGTCTTTTTGATAATAGCAAGTTAGTTGAAGGTTTTTATCCTGCACCAGGATTAAAGGTAAGATTTTAATATGATAGCATGACAGAGTAAACATAAAAATGACCTCTAAAACAGTTCCTCTGGGGAGGAAAACATGGTGAAAAGCAACACAGTTCTGTGGCTGGGACCCCATATCTTTTCTTGGGTTTATTTTCTTATGTTGGTGGCAGAGCTCCCATAGTAGCTGACTAGGAGAAGGTACATGGGAGGTTAACTTGAGATCATGGGTGGTCATTTGAGACCTTGTGCATCTGAAAGTATCTTTAGTTTACCCTCATCTCATTGAGAGTGGTTTGGTGTAGATTTCTAAACTGCAGTTATTTTCTGTAAAAAAATTGAAGGCATTGCTTCATTGTTTTCTAGATTCCATTGTGACTGTCAAGATATTTGATCACGTTCTGATTCTTGAACCTTATGTGATCGAGTAGGCTCTATTTTCTTGCATTGTTTCTTGATTCCTCTTTGTTTTCTGTGTTAGCTCTTTCTGATAACCCTACTCTTCTGATGTTGAACATCTTAGACTTGTTCTCTCATTTTCTTACTTCTGAGTTGCTTTTGTTTGAGATTTTTTTTTTTTGTCTCTTTGTTACTGGAAGTTTTCTTTATTGTTTTCTTCTAATTCTTACATTTTTCTTTTCTGCCGAGATTTTTTTCCCTCTTTTTTAAAATTTACAGAAGCTCTTTTTGGGTTCTAAATGTTTATTTTATGACCTCATATTCCTATGTGGCTATATTATTATGTTCTCTTCTTTCTACATAATCTCCATTTCTTGCTTTTTTGGGGGCAGGGGCATTGATCTCTTTCATGTTAGTATCTTTCTTCAAATATTAACTAATTCTTAACCCTCTCCTCTGCTCTTACTTAAAGGTAAGGCTTATTGACTGTGGTGTTCATTGCTGGAGAATCTGCTTGGGCCATTATCCCCATGTTAGTACCTTTAGGTCCTTTTGTTGGTCTGCTGTGAGTGTAAAGAGAAGAGTATCCACGTCTGCATAGATGATATGCATCTGGCTCCCAATTTGAGAGAGGGCAAATGAGAGAAGAAAACAAGTATTCTCAACTTATCAATATGTAGGTTTTAGTCCTCATTTTTAACATAGCATCCCTACTCTCCATTGATCCTGGAGTCTTCCAAGTCAGGGCTCCTTCTTCACAGAGTGGAGATCAGCTGAGCTCAGGTGAGAATAGCAGAGACTCTGGAAGGATTTAAGTGTCTCTTCAAGAGAATTTTACCTAATCCTTCTGTTTTCAGTCCCACCTTCATCCCCGTTTCAGAGGTATCTGGTGCTGCCAATTCCATGGTGTCTTGGGGATCTGGATGGAAATAGCTTTGCTTCTTGGCTTCCTCCATGGCTTGCTTAGGATATGACTTTCTCACATCGGATGGTTCAACCATCTGCTTCGCAGCCTCCAGAATGTATTGCTATTTTTTCTCTTCTATCATTCTTTTTGTCTTGTTGTCTTTGTGACTTACCGCTTTGAATTTTTTTCAGTAGTTTTAGTAGGGTATTGGGAAAAGATGAAATGTGCATTGCAAATCTGTTATCTTTAAAAGTCAGCCCTATGTTGTTGTTGTTAGGTGCCATTGAGTACACGACTCATAGTGACCCTATGTGCAACAGAAACAGTCCCTGACGCTCTGCCACACCTGGCACTACTGTCAGTGCTTCTCTGCTGTTCATAGGATTTTCAATGGCAGATTGTTTAGGAGTGGGTTGCCAGGTCCTGCTCCCCAGCCTGCAGTACCTGGTATTGCCAGTTGGTCTCCAATCCCAGGACTAACCCGGCCGACCCTGCTTAGCTTCCAAGATCAGGCAGGATTGGATGCCAGGGTGCCGTGGCTGCAGACGTTCAGACCTATGTACTTTTAATTATCCTGTAGTGATTTTGATAAGCTTATAATATACATTTTTGAAGACTAGGAAGATGGATTTTTTTAAATCAGTACTGGAGGGTTGAACCTAGGGCCTTGCATATACTTTGCACGTATTCTACCAATGAGCTGCATCCTCTAACCCCTTTTTATTTTATTTTTACTTTTATTTTTATTTATTTATTTTTGAGACAAGGTATTGCTATGTAGCCTGGGCTGGCCTGGAGCTCTCTATGTAGACCCAGGCTGGCCTTGAGTTTATGGTGATCCACTTGCCTCAGCCTCCCAAGTGCTGGGATTACAGATATGCACCACCCTGCCCGGCTTAAAGAAAGTTTCTGTTTTCTTTTATTAGATAGGATCTTGCTGTGTAGACTAGGCTGGCCTGAAACTCTCATGATCCTCCTGCCTCAGCCCCTGGTGTGCTGGGATTACAGATGTGAGCCACCATGCCCAGCTGTCCCTAGCTTCTTGTTAATTTTTTATCTTGATACAAGATCTCACTACATTACAAAGGCTGGCTCTGGTTTTAAACTTGAAATCCTCCTGCCTCCACCTCCCAGGTTGCTGGGATTTACAACTGTGCACCATGGTGCCTGGCGAAGATGGGGGTTTTAAAAGAAGAAGAATCTGTGCTTAAGACAAACTCTGGTAGTCTTGCTCAATGTTTTGATGACATATCTTATAAAACAAGGCTATCCCACTCTTGATGGTTCAAAATTAAGTCATATAATTTAAAAAGCCAAAAGTTGCCCTAAATTTTATTTAGATTTCCTGTCATATTTTCTAGCTTAAAAAATGAGAACTCTCACTAAATGGGAACTTTTATGCTGCTTACATGGCCAACATACAACTTTTCATTTTCCGCCTCCATTTCTGGGTCATAAACTGAGAAGAAAATTTTTGACCTGGTGATAAGAAGTGCCAAGGTGTACTTCTTTCTTCAACTTTTTGCTTGCACAGTTTTTCTTAGCTATCATTTTTTACTTAGATTTTTTTTATTATTATTGTTAACCATTTTCCTCAATTGCCCCTTTCATCAAAATTAGCAATTACTTTTCTAGATTGTCCTAGTAATAGTTTTCAGGGATGGACAAAACATTAAAATATTCTAAGTGATTAAAAATATTTGATTAAAGTTGGATAATGTAAATTTGACCTGTTTCTATCCGTAGACATTCCTGAATATGTTTGTGGACAGCAATCAGGATGCTCGAAGAAGGTCTGTAAATGAGGATGATAATCCCCCTTCCCCTATAGGAGGAGATATGATGGACTCCTTAATATCACAACTCCAGCCACCACCCCAGCAACAGGTAATATCTCATTGAAATTCCAAACAGAGTGGTATTGGTGTAACTTCACAGGTTCTATGGGTATCAGAGTTTCTTTATTGAAAGGTGAGGAGGTCCTTGGTGGGCCTAAGATATCTAGGAAATCTTTATGAAAAATAGTGGTAGAGGGAGAAGAAGAGGAAGCTTTCAGTGATGGGAAGTGAACAGTGCCAGAAAAAGCATTAACCTCAGACACTTGGATCACGTGTATACTTAAAATGATGGAATTCCAAGGATGAAAACATCATCTGCAGGATTTGAAGAGATCTTTGGGAGAGTGTCCTGACCATATCTTGAAAGACAGCTGTTATTAAAGTCAAAAACAGAGATCTAAATGTCTAGTGATGTTCAGTAGGGACTCCTGTAAAGAACAAGTGTACATTGTACATTGCTCAATTTCAGGGCTTCTGTCCTCAGACAACTTGGACAAGCCACATAATTACATCTCCAAAGCTTTCAGGTCTATCCTGACACTTCCCTGACCCTCCTGAAATGGAGGGTGGCCAGTGATCTCTCATCCCAGTGAGTGTTGTCCCTTGTGGCTCTGTAGCCTGGAAGAGACTCAGTGTGGTGGGACAGAGGCTTCCTGCCTTTAATGGCTCCAGTTTTAGTTGTGTGAACACACAGCCTGTTGGCAGGACTCTTTGGCACATCCTTTAGATTTGATCTGCAAAATAGCTTACTGTTTCTTATCCAGAAACTTTCTTGAAACTGCATTGCTTGGAATCAGCATTGTACAGAGAATCCACTTAGTTTGTTTTATTTATTTTTAAAGAAAAGTGTTATTTTTAAAAAATTTTTCCCGGGAATCTTACTTTATTAGTAATTCATAGTATACAACTTAATGGATCTCATTATGACATTTCTGTACGGTTATTTCATTGTACATTGCTCAAGTTTACCTCCCCGTTTACCCTTTCCCGACCCCCTCCTGCATCCCCTCACTCCACACCAATGGTACCCTTTCTACTCACAGGTCTTGTTTGTGTGTATTTCTATCTATATATGTACATCCTGATTTTGCCTTAAGGGCAAAATATGTGATATTTCCTGTACTTTTTCCCCATTACCCTTTCTTCTTGCCCCCTCTCCCTTTTATTTAGTTCATTATCTTTCCCTACATAGGTCCCTTCTACTTTCATGACCTATATGTTTTAATGTTAAGTATATTTAGTTTGTTTTACTGCCTAGCTTCTAGACAGGCTACTTGATAAGTGCAACTTTCTGGTGCTTGCACCTTTGACAGAATACTAGACTCTTACCAGGAGGAAGGTTTTGTGTAATGTTCCTGGCAGCGATTTAGGCTTCTTGCCCCTTCCCTGCTTGCTTCCCTTCTTGACCTTCATGAAGATACAGCAGAGCTCAGTAAAATCCCATATGAATGCTTCTGTGTAGCCAAGGTGTGTGGCTCCTGGGACAGATGTTGACTCAGATGAGATGCTAGCCCTCTGAGGATGCTGGGCCGTCATGGGGGAGAAGTGCCTTGGTCCAGCAGGTACTAAAGTGGCTTTTTTCTTGTGGAAGCCACTTTCCTGCATTGTAGGTCTTTTCCTGTACATGATACTGAACAAGGAGTGAGTCACATCTTCTTGGGGAAAGAAGTGACTGAGATGGGCTGGCTGGTGACCACAGCTGTAGCAAGGCTAGTGTCATATGGGGAATGGATGGAGAACGTGATCCATTGTTCTCCCCAAAGAAGTCATCCATTGGTCCATCTACAAAAATTTTTTGTCATCAAAAAATAATTTGATGCACTGTGACCCTAAAGTACTAGTTTATTTGACATTATAATTTTGCTAAGAGATCTGTGTCCAAGTAGCATTTCATACTGGACATGAGATTTTTAACTATGCAAATAGTTATAGGCCAGGGCAAAAGGATTAAAGTGGGTAGATTGGGGGAAAATTAGGGTGTTCTAGAAAAGTTAGAATAATTTATCATTTTGTGAAAACTGTAGGAATTTTCTGCTCTTTCTTATATTCTGTATTAAACCTGTAAGCAGAACTTTTATTTCTAAATTAAAAAGTTGGACAATTAATATCAGTCAAAATTCTTTTAAAAGAGTAGCCATCTGCTATGGCTAAATGTCTTTAGTCAGTGGCTTGGTTTTAGATATTCTTAAGGATCAAACATTTTATTGAGCAATGTTGGTTTTCAATTCTTTTCTGTTTACCAGATGTCTGTTATACTCTTATTTGTAAACTGTTATTAGTCTCACTTACAAGACACTTGTGAGGAATAAATGTTCATAAAGAGTTTCACATACTTTTTACTTGATGTTAGCAGGTAGCTTTCCTCCTTCTATTTAAAATGCATAGTTTTAAACCAGGTGCCATGGTGCCAGCAACTTGGGAGGCTAAGACAGGAAGATTGTGGGTTCGAAGCCAGAGGCAGCCTGCATAATTTAGTGAGATCCTCTCAGAAAATTAAAAAACAAAACAACCCCCCCCCTTTTTTTTTAATGGTCTGGGGGTGCAGCCCAAATGGTAGAGTACTTGAAAAAAGTATGTTCAAGGCCCTGGGTCCAACTCCCAAGTACCTCAAAAAAAAAAAAAAAAAAAAAAAAAAAAAGCACAGTTTTACTCCATAAGCTAATCATGAGAAAGGAAGAAAATATAAAAGCTTGGGAATATCATAGTTCTAATTATAAGGTGGTGGTTGTTGTTGTTGTTGTTGTTGTTGTTGTTAGGTGCTGTCAAGTTGTGTCTGATTCCTAGCAACCCTCATAGGGTTTTCAGTGGCTGATTGTTTCTCAGGATTGCCTTGAGAATAGATTGCCACTTCCTTCTCCCATTTTTGTGGTTCTGGGAATCGAACTTGGGACCTCAGAGATTGCAGAGCATCACTCTACCAACTGAGCTAAACCCCAACCCCAAATTATAAGATAGCGTTGTCTTAAATCTCAAAAAAAATGTGCATTCTACATTATCGGAAAAAATAATATAGTCAAATATATGATTTTGTGACTTATGAGTTAGTCTGAATTCTGTAATTTCTTTAAAATAATTCAGGATGAATCAATAAGAAAAAAAATTGAAAACCTAGTTTTAAAAA
>VMDO01007919.1:69915-88011 GCA_007922755.1 Pedetes capensis
GGCAGGGAGGAAGGGCAAAAAATTCAAGATATTTTACAGAAGAGGATGTCCAAGTGACCAGTAAGCACAGAAAAGATGCTCAAACATCATTTGGTACCACAGAAATAGAAATGAAAGCCATAGTGAGATAACACTCCACAGCCACAAAAAAGTGGCTTTAAGAGAAACAATTGATAATTTCTTGCCAGCTTTTGGTATTAGGAGCAACTGAAATTCACTTATTCCCAGAAAGAGTGTAAAATGGTACAGCTACCTTGCAGTGATGTTTAGCAGTATTCCAAGGTGCTAAAGCTAAACATTATGCATACTTATGATTTAACAATTCTACTCTTAGGTATCCCACGTGTGTCTGTCAGCGTGTCATGCTATGGGGGCTTGTGTTTTGCTGTGATGCTGAAAGCTATGCTGCTGGTATTTCAGATACTAGCAGGGTCACTCATGGTGGACAGGTTTCAGTTGAGCTTCCAGACCAAGACAGACACTAGGGAGAAGGATCCAGCAGCCCACTCCCGAAACAATTAGCCCTATGAATAGCAAGGAAGCACTGTCAAATACCGTGCGAGAAAATGACTCCCCCAGGCTGGAAGGCATTCAAGAAATGACTGGGGAAGAGTTGCCTCCTAAAGTAGAATCAACCTTAATGATGGAATGAAATAAAGCCCCTGGGACCTCCTTTTGCTGATGTGGCATGATTCAAAATGACAAGAAACACTGGGTGCACCACTGGGCTCAAACATAAAAAGATTGTGTTCCTGGTACAGTGTTGGGCAATGTTTCGTTCTGTTGTACATAGGGTCGCTATGAGTCGGATCTGACTTGACGATACCCAACAATAGCAACTCTTAGGTCTATATATAGCAGGGGTACATCAGAAAACACAAGAATGTTTATAGCAACTTTATTCAAAAACTGTAAATAACTCAAGCATCCAGTAACAGCAGAATGAATGGATAAATTGGAATATATTCATATCCTGGAATATGTTACAGAAATGACACAATGTACTGTCACATGCAACATGCTGGATGAATTTCACTGAGATAATGTTGAACAAAAGAAGCCAGACAGTATAAAGAGTACATTCAATATTTATATAAAATGCAAAAATAGAACTCAGCATGACTGATGGAAGTCAGAATAGCTGCATATCTTTGGGGAGGCACTCAAAACTTGCTAGGTGTATAAAGGAAGCCTCTGGGGGGCTGGTAATGATCATCTGTATCTTGATTTCTGTGATAGTTACATTTTGAAATATTCATCAAACTGTACATTTAATATTTCTGCATTTTACTGTGTGTGATCCATACCTCAATTTAAAAAACAGACTAAGAAGGGAATTAAATGGTCCTTGATTTTTCACTACTAGAGAAAAAGATAAAGATGAATAGAGGTCAGATCGAACTACCATGTCTTATTGACCCTAAACTCCACCAAATGTCAGATGCACCACCTTTTTTTTTTTTTTTTTTTTTTGCGGTAGCGGGGGTTGAACCCAGGGCCTCTCGCTTGCATACCTTGCAAGTGCTGGACCACTGAGCTGCACCCCCAGCCCTTTTTTTTTTTTTTTAACTTTTTGAGACAGGGTCTTGCTAAGTTTTATGCAGACTTCCTCTGGTCTCGAACTTGCGATCCTCCTGGCTCTGCCTCCCAAGCTGCTGGGATTACAGGCGAGCGCCACCTCGCCTGGCAAGATGCACCACTTTTTATGTACTGCTGGGAAAACAAAACAAAACAAACGCTGCAATTTAAACTAACCTGCCAGGAATTGAAAGATATACCCTGCTTTCAGAGATGTTAAGATGTGGCAAGAAAGTGTTAGAATCAGTGAAATGGTAGATAAAGGGTATAGATAAATCAGTGATAAGACAGATAAAATCAGCAAAACATACCTTAAGGGGCAGCAACAGTGATGTTGCAAGGTGAAGAATGAGGATGTTGCTGTTTTTAAAACATTTTGAAAGTCAGATCCGCCCCCAGTACTGGTGGGTCGAACCCAGGGCCTTGTTCATACTAGGAGAGTGCTCTACCAGTGAGCTGTACCCCCAGCCCTCCTTTTCTTTTTTTCTTTTTGAGGTACTTGGAGGTTGAGTCCAGGGTTTCATACATACAAGTGCTCTACCACTGAGCTGCACCTCCAGCTCCCTTTTTTTATTTTTTAGTTTGAGGTCTCACTAAGTTATGCAAGCTTGCCTCTTGCCTCAAATGATCCTCCTCCCCCTACCTCCTGAGTCCCTGGGCCTTTTTAAAAAAATTTTTAGTAGTAATTTTTAATGTACAACTAAATGGGTCTCAGTATGACCCTTTTTAAAATTTTTGAGACAATCTCGCTAAGTTGTGCAGGCTACGCTGCCACTAGTCTTGAACTTTTCCATTCTCCTACCTCAGCGTCCCAAGTTGCTGGAATTATAGAAGTGCAATATAGTACCCAGCTGAAAGAGTTTTTAAAGACTTAGTGTGTATTTTGTACTGTTGAGATGTATCTTGAACATTTTCATATCTCATGTTTCCTATGTGGTAATCAGTAAAGCGTGTAAATGTTAGTACTGTAGCTGTAATCAGAGAAGGCCACAGTCTTATAATCTGTGGTCAGCAATTTTGCCAACATTTAATTTTCTTCTTTTCAGCCATTTCCAAAGCAGCCGGGAACATCAGGCGCGTATCCTCTTACTTCACCTCCTACATCTTATCATAGCACAGTTAATCAGTCTCCCTCTATGATGCACACACAGTCTCCAGGTAAGATATTACCTATTCTCTTGTGATGTTCAGCTACAAAATCCAAAATCCACACATGCACACACCTTAGGCTTCAGAGAATGTTCCCTTTCTAATCTGTGGCTAGATAGTTGCCATGCATTCATTATGGCAGGGTGGTCACATCTGTGTTCATGGTTCAGGAGCATTTTAAAAGATTTGAATTAAGTAGAGGTGTTTTCACCCATAGCCTTACTCTTGGCACAACTCCTAGGGGTACTAATCTTATATGGTCTGTGTCAAAGGTTGACAAACTTTCGGCCACATCCTGCCCACCACCTGTTTTTGTAAACGAATTAAGTTTTGTGGCCACACAGCCACACCCACTTCTGTAGTGTTCGTGGCTATTTTCCTTCTAACGGGAACTCCATTTGCCAAGCCTTGGTATGTATGTGATGATGGCCTGCTCCCTGGTCCCCAAGGGTAGGCAGAGCACATCCCTATTTGTCCAGATGAAATGGCTATGTTGGCAGCCTCATGAAGTGTACTATAAAAGTGCATGAAAATGCCAACTTTTTACTTTTGACTGAGCAATTCATTGGTATCTCTTGAGCATTTGGTTTGTACCAAATGCTGCTTGGTGCTGGGGTTTCAGCAGGGAGCCAGGTAGCAGCTCTGCTATCCAGCTTATCAGCTGGCAAGGAAGACAGGTATCAGATTTCTTGGGGAAATGACCTCTTGTCTGCCAGCTGTCATACTTAATCTCAGTAATGATGCAGAGTATAATGATTTAAAAAATCTTTTTAGCATAAAAGATGTGATGTGAGATGTAAAATACAAGAAATTAAATAATTTTTAAAAGCATATGTGTAGTAAAATCCTTTTATTTAATAGAAATGTATCAGTCTAATCAACTAAAGAATGTATTATTCAAAGATGTTCTGGCTTACTACAAAACAGGGCACACAGAAAACCCTGCTTATTGATTGATTGATTGATTGCATAATCCTGAAAACCTAGGGTCTCACACATGCTAGGTGAGCTACATCTCTAGCACAAACTCTGATTTTTTTTAGTGACAAATCCAACAAATACATTTTAAGTTTTCACATCATAAAGCAGAATTTGCATTTTTTCCTTCATAAAATACAAAAAACTCCTTTTATGTATGTGTGTATATATATAAGAAATTTGTATGGACCAGCAGAACCTATTACCTGCAGATGGGAGATGTAGGTACATCACTTGTTAGCCAGCTAATTCCTTTTGTAAAATGGGAATCATATAAAACACTTTGCTTAGAGTTGTTAGGAGACTGAATGAAATAAATCACATAAAAGAGTTCAGTCTGGGGGCCTGGCAGGTAACACATGCCTGTTTGCCCAGCTCATTGTAATCTTCCTTGTTGCCCAGATTGGGCTACTTGCCATGCAGTGCTGCCTAGGCGCTCACATCTCGGTAGATCCGACCCCCACTGCATGTCTCTCACTTAGCCACTTAGATTGTTCTTCAAGTTACTATAGGAGCAGAGTTTATGAAGGACAGAAGAAAGGAAGGAAGAAGAAAGGGAAGGGAAAGAAAAGACTATTTAGATTCTTGTTTAGAATCTAAACAGTCTTTATCTGTATTCCCAAGTGTGATGAGTGTTACATGGGGATCATTCAGGGTTCTGAAAGATCATGTGGCAGGAGGTTGACCATTTTTTCCCTCGAAATGCCTTGTCCCCCTCCCCTGACACAGACACACACATACACATTAAGCTGAGCCTTGAAGGATGGGTTGGAGTTGTCCAGGTGCAAGGACACAGACAAGGAGGGTATTCCAGGCAGGGAGAGCACATGGGGTGTGTGGAGTTGGAGGTCCCAAAGGATGGTAGACTCCTGAATGGCTAGAGCAGGGAGAGACAGGGCCCTGTTAGAGACTTGCCTTTATTGTCTGGGTAAGTCATTGTTGAATTTCAGTAGAGCCCCACAGGGGTTCAGTTTGCGTAACTGAGAGGGGCACAGTGGTGGAGGGGCAGATTTTACAGCTAAGGAGAGGAGTTCTATTGACCCTGTTGATTGTACAGGTCCCCAGAGACTTCTAAGTTAAGAAATCAAGGCACACAGCAGGCAGTTGGTTATACTGAGGCCTATGGCCCATCAGGGGCTGGGATTTAGCTCAGTTGGTAGAGCACTGTACTGCAGTCTCTGAGGCCCCAAGTTCAATTTCCAGCACCGCAAAAATGGGAGAAGGGTCTGGCAATCCACTCCCAAGGCAGTCCCGAAACAGTCAGCCATTGAAAACCCTATGAGGGTCGCTATGAGTTGGATACCGACTCGACGCCACCTAACAACAACAACAAATGGCTCCTCAGAGATGCTTAGATTATAGACAAAGACTTGGAAGTTGTTGTCATGTCCAGGGTTATTGAAGCCTGAGTGGGTGGGTGAGCTGAGGCCCTCAGAGCCCCAGCAGTCAGTGCTGAAGGAACAGCTGAGGAGGAGGTAGGTAAACAGAGAAGTGGAACCCCGGGGGAGTGCGTTTCTAGAATGTGAACTGAGCTTGTTGTTAAACAGAAGGAAGGAAAAATAGTAATTTTGAAATAATTATAGTAGGAGGCACTATATAGTGCTTACTATGATTGTGTCAATGCCTATTGCAAGCACTTTACTCATTTAATCCTCACAGCAAACTTGTGGCATAGGTCCTATTATTATCCCATTTTATGGAGAAAAATTGAGGCATGGAGAAGTCACTTGTCAGATCATACAGCTAAGTAAGTAAATATAACACTTAAAAGTTAATCAACTTGATAACATTTACTGAATATAAAACATTGCTTAGGTATTTTGAACATAAAAATATGAAATTATCCTACATAGTAGTAGAGAATTTGAAACCTGTTGATATCAAAGAGATACTCATGTAGCAAGTGTTTTAATGTAGAATTCATTCATAGTTTTGATGGCCATAGTTCCCCCTTTCATAATCCTAAATTAAAACTAGTCCTGTGGCTTGAAATAGCATCTTTAAGTTCATGTCTCCCAGTTTTTGTATGTTTATTCTAGACCTGGCCCCACAACTCTGGCCCTATATTCCCTAGCTATCCAGCATGTCCACATAGTGTATAGTAGCTACCTGAAACTCGGCATGGGTAAAACTAAGCTCCTGAGCTCTTGCCCCAAGTCCTGCCCCTCCCATGGGTACCTCAGGTCATTAAATGGCAGACCCTTTCTTCCTGTGACCTGGGCCTTTGCTGTTTGAGTCATGCTGGACTCCTCCTCCTTTTACAGCCACATTCAGTCACTTACCAAATACTGCCCGCTCTATAGTTTTTACCTTGACTTCAGCCACTTGCACTGCCGCAACCTTCAGTCACCCTTGCCCAAGCCACTGGTCCTCTCCCACTTGGATTACTGCAGTTACGTCTAACTGGTTTCCCTGCTCTATAGTCTTTTTCCCATAGCAGTTAGAGTGACCCTTCTGGGACAGGTTAGTTCATGACTTCTGTTCTAAACTCTGCAGTGGTCCCCTACTCATTCTAGGTAAACCCTCAGTACTTAGAGTGGCCTACAAGCCCCCATGTGATCTGGGACCCACTCCTAAATTCTCTGACCGCATTTCCTCTCACTCTGCCCTTGCTCACTCTGTTCAGCACACTGGCCCCTCCCTGTTACGCATAACTACTTCCTCCTCTGGGGCCTTTGTACTTTATGCTGTACCTGCACTTTCTGACTGGCTCATGTGTCCTTTTCTTAGAGAGGTCTTCTCTGATTGCTTTATATAAAATCAGTACCCACTACCACCACTACAAAAATTTGCCCCTTTACCTTGCTCTAGTTTCATCTGTAGTACTTATCACTACCTGACAGATTTAATTATCTTTCTTATTTTACTAGAATATGTAAGCCCCATAAGGACAGGAATTTTTTTATCCCTTTTGTTAACTGATGCATCCTCAACACCTATAACAGCGCTTGGCATGAAATTAGCTATCATGCCTATTTGTTGAATGAGTGAGTGAGTGAATAAAAACTATACTGGATTTTTTTTTTTAATTAGCTGATATAAGAGCTAGGATTTGGACCCATAGAATTGAGCTCTTTTTCAATAATGAAGTCTTTCCAGTTTTTCTTTGTGCTGTTTATGGGAGCTTTACTACTTGTTTCTTTAGTTTCTAGGGAGATTTTTAACTTGGGGTCCTTGGACAGGACATTAATATGTGTCCTGTGAGATCATCTATAATTATTTTCCTTTATTAGGAAATCTGCATGCTGCCAGCTCCCCCAGTGGGGCTTTGAGAGCCCCATCACCAGCGTCATTTGTCCCAACTCCTCCCCCATCCTCGCATGGAATCTCAATAGGACCAGGGGCCAGTTTTGCTAGTCCACATGGTGAGTCCATACATGGAAATCGCTATACCATAAGAGCTTGACGTGAAAGTAATTTTTGTTAAATAGAATTTCTTATTGCAAAATTACTGCTTGTTTATTGAGAAATAGCAAAACTATTGCTTGAACAAAAAGAAAATGAGTTTTTCCTAATTGTACCACACAGAGGTAATGACCAGTTGGTCTGTCCTTGTTTTAGACCCCTCTTGCCTCTCTGTCTTCCTCTCTCTCTTTTGCTCTGCCTTGTCCTTCCTGTTACACACTCTTGCTTGCCTGCCCTCTCACCTCTCTGTTGCTCTGCTTGCCCTCTACCTATTGGCTTGTCTCCCTCTTCAGATGGGTACCTTACCATATGAATCGTTTACAACTTGAATTTTGTAACTTTTTTAACTCAATAATTGTGTTTTGAATCGATTCAGATAGAAAAGGAATAGATGAGAATAGTTCCTCTTCCTAGAGACATTTAGTGTTACTAATTTCTGATACATTCTTGCAGAGCTGTATTACACATACACAAGCAAATACATGTGTTTCTCCCCCACTTCACACACGCAGTAGCATACTATACACAGTATTCACTTAATACATCATGAATACCATGGCACACCAGAACATAAAGAGTTTCCTCGGCATTTAAGCTGTGTATATCTGTGATTTTACTTTTTACTGTGATTTGTGGGAACATTTGTCTGTAAAAACTCTACATTATCATGGCTTCATAGTATTCCCTTGTTTAGAACGTTTCCATTTTTTCACAATTAAAAATGGTGCCATCTGTGCTCACATCCATAATTATTTCCTTAGGTAAAGTTCCTAAGAGTGGAATTGTGGTCTCAAAAGGTTTAAGAAGTTCTAAAGCTTCCAAGACTTATTGCATATTGTTTTCCTGAAAAGCTATACTGGTTTCCCCTAAGATCATATAAGAATGTGTGTTATCCTACATCATCGCCAACATGGGGTATTATATTTTTTTAAATCTTGGCCATTTTGATAGGTGAAATGGTATCTTATTGTTTAATATGTGCTTCTTTGATGATTAATGAAATTTAACCTCTTAATGGTCATTTATCTGTAGTATTTCTTATTTTATGCCTGCCAGTTTATATATTTTGCCTACTTTCTTATGGTATATTTTTCTTACTGATTTGTGAGATGACTTATTATAAGACCATTTACTCTCTGATATATACAGTAGAAATATATTCTCAATTTATTATTTGGTGACAAATGGATATAAATAATATGTCAAAAGTTTCTGCAGGATAAAATTTGAATGTCACATTGTTAAGGGCATCACTGCTTTCAAAACTTGTTTCTTGGTTCTATTTCTTAGTATAGCCTTTACTAAATAAAGAAAATGGAAAATTTCTCTCTCCTCATCCTCCTATCAATAAAATGAAAATATAATTTGTGAGAGTTAGTTTTAAAATACAATATTTCTGCCCTAAAGGAGCTTTGAAATTATTTGCTTAATATTTTCAAGCATACAGTGGCATAAAATAGATTGCCACATATTACATATGTGGAAGCTTGTGTGACAGTAAAGTTTATCCTTTCTCAGTCGTCTTATTTTTCTAATTCTTACCCCAGTTAAAAAGTACACAAACTACACAAAAATAGAGATTCAGATATGACAAGTTAAGAAACATCAAGCTTTAGTGAAGTATCTTATTGAAAGAAAAAATAAAACTAATCACCATTTAAGGATTTGAATGCTGTCAAATAATTTTTGGTTATTAAAATACAGGTATTGAGAGCTGTTTACTATTTGCAGGAACTCTTGACCCTAGTTCCCCATACACTATGGTGTCACCAAGTGGACGAGCGGGGAACTGGCCGGGGTCTCCTCAAGTGTCCGGCCCCTCACCAGCAACTCGTTTGCCTGGAATGTCACCAGCCAACCCGTCGCTCCATTCTCCTGTTCCAGATGCTTCTCATTCCCCTCGAGCTGGAACAAGTGAGTGTCCCCAACAGTTTTATGTTCTTTTTTAGTGAAACCAGTAACCAGTACACGCCCTATTTTATTCCTTCCTCACATTTGAAGTCATGACCTGTTTGTTGAATGGGGAGTCCTAAAAACTTAAACTTTTATCCATTAAATAAGTTCATAATAGTTAATTTGCCAAGTCAAACAAAATGTAAAAATGGGGGATATCTTTTCCAGATGTCTTCTGAAGGAAGTCCCATAACTGTCATAACTGCTAACTTTTAGCTGCCATATTGGACCATAAGAGATACTTTTACTGATAGGAAACACGCTCCAACACATAGGTATATGAAGGCATTTCCTTAATAAGACTCCAGTTGCTCAGGAAATCACACCAAGAATAGACAAATGGGGTTACATGAAATTAAAAAGCTTCTGTACAGCAAAGGAAACAATCAACAGAGTTAAGGAAGAGCTGACTGAATGGGAGAAAATCTTCGCATCCTATACATCCGACAGAGGAATAATTTTTAGAATTTACAAAGAACTCAAGAAAGCAAATCCCAAGACAACAAATAATCCAGTAAACAGTGGGCAAAGGAATTGAACAGAGAGTTCTCAGATAAAAGAAGTTCATAAGGCTAAGAAGCACATAAAAAATGCTCAATATCCCTAGCCATTAAGGAAATGCAAATCAAAACAACTCTGAGATTCCACCTAACTCCAGTAAGAATGGCCAAGATGAACAAAATAAATAATAACAAATGCTGGCAAGGTTGTGGACAAAAAGGAACCCTCTTACACTGTTGGTGGGACTGTAAATTGGTTTAACTACTTTAGAAATCAATATGGAGATACCACAGAAAACTAAAAATAGAACTGCCATACAACCCAGCTATACCACTACTGGCAATGTACGTAAAGGGAGACAAGTAATCATACCACAGAGACACCTGCATCTCCATATTCAATGCATCACTCTTCACAATAGCAAAGATATGGAACCAACCAAGGTGCCCATCAACAGAAGAATGGATAAGAAAATTATGGTATATATACATAATGGAATATTGCTCAGCAATAAAAAAATGAAATATCATCTGCAGCAAAATGGATGGAACTGGAGAACATCTTATGTGAACAAACACAAGCTCAAAAAGAGAAATACCATATGTTCTCACTCATGTGGTTGCTGAATCTTACTTAAAGGAAGAAAAAATCCTATACATAAGTTGATATATGAAAAATGCACAATTAAACTTAGTGAGGAAGGGACAATGTAAAGAGTAGAAAGGAGGAGGGAGGGAACTAGCAGAGGGAAGTGAAGATTTCAGAAGGAGGGATGGGAAGGAGGGTCAACATAGAGGGATAAAGGTGGGAAGGATAATCTCAGTGTAAACATTGCAACTTCAGAGTACATTGGTAAAATAGGGGAACATAACCCAAATATGCATTTGAGTTTTACTTCATATTAGCCAAAATGTTCCATAAACCTTGTAAGTTGATAAAAGTGTAACCAAAAGTGATGTGATAGTTGCATAATAGAAAAAGCCAATGCTGTATTACTCTGTACCCCACCATCATTTACCAATAAAGGGGAAAAGATTCCTTTACTTAACCGACAAAGTTATGCAAATTAACATGAGAATAACTATGTAAATATATTCCTTAGCTTTTGCTGCACAACTTTTTTTTTCTTTTTTTTTTCATTTCTAGGGGGCTGAACACAGGACCTCGAACAAACTTTGCAGCCACTCTTCCACTGAGCCACACCTGTCCCCCATTTTTATTTTTTATCTTGAGACAGATTCTCACTAAGTTATGCAGGTTACCTCTGGCTGCAAACTTGGGATCTTCCTGCCTCCTCTTCCCAACACACTGGGATTACAGGCATGTGCCACAGCACCCAGATGCTGCATAACTTGTAGTGCTTAAAATAACAATCATGCCAGGTGCAGTGGCGCACACCTATAATCCTAGTGATTTGGGAGGCAGAGGCAGGAGGATTGCAAGCTTGAAGCCAGAGGCAGCCTGCATAACTTAGTGAGACCCTGTCTCAAGATAGAAAATAAAAATGAGGATGGACTGCGGCTTCAGTGGTAGAACGCCTGCAAACTATGTACAAGGCCCTGGGTTCAGCCCCTTGGTGCTGGAAAAAAAAAAAATCTGTATTGGATCATAATTCTGCAGTTTGGCAGGTTCTCCTGGGCTCATTCATGTGTCTGTGGTCAGTTACTAGGTTGGCTAGGGACTAGCTGGACTAATAAAGCCTCAGCTAGTATGGCTTCTCTGTGCTCTGTGTGATCTCATAGTTGAGCACAGTCTTGTTCCAAGTACAGCTGGACAAGGTTCCAGGAGAAGGTGAAGTCTAGGCTTGCAACTAGCCCAGTGTCAATTCTACCATATTCTGTTGGTCCAAAGCAAGTCACAAGGCCAGACAGATTCTAAGTGGAGAAACAGACTCCATCCCAGCAGAGGCATATTGCAAGGGGCCTAGATACAGGAAGGAGAATAATTTTGGCTATTTTTGCTAATAAGGAATTAATATTTATTTGTAACACCACAAGGAGTAATTAAAACAGTACAGGCTGATTTAGAATAGCAATGATTTATAATGAAAACAAAACAAGAAACAATGAGATGGTATGTATTTTTAAGTGAAATGACATGTCTTCCTTCCCAAAAGGTTCCCAAACTATGCCAACGAACATGCCTCCACCTCGTAAACTACCTCAGCGCTCTTGGGCAGCATCCATACCTACCATCCTCACTCACAGTGCCTTGAACATTTTACTGCTGCCCTCTCCAACACCAGGCCTCGTGCCCGGTCTGGCAGGTAGTTACCTTTGTTCCCCACTTGAGAGATTCCTTGGATCTGTGATCATGAGACGACACCTTCAAAGAATTATCCAACAAGAAACGGTATGGCTACCTAGCACCCTTCTAAGTGGTCACTGTCAGAGGCAGAATGCTGGCTGTCCTACAGAATAGGATATTAACTAAAGTGACACTCTCACCTCCTTAACCAGCTTGTTAGAATTATGCTTTTTATCCTGCCCTAGCATGAGAAATGGACTCCATTATTTTCTTTTCCATTCTTAGATTAATATACTTCTGCATTTTAGAGTGTGTTGTGCTGTGGCTTCTGTTCTGTGGCTAACGTGAACCTAGAGATAGGTCATCACATTATACAAGACTAGTGCATGCATGGATCTGGCATTGCAGAGAATAGCATACAAGTAACTATTTGCTTTCTGGAGTGCTCTTGCAGGCAGGCTGATTTTGAAGCTGAGTTTCCATTGAAATAAAATTGTTTATGATCACACGGGTGAGAACTCCTTTGGGAATACACAGACAACTGGATTGATTTATAAAACCCTTGTAAGCTGGGCATGGTGGCGCACGCCTGTAATCCCAGTGCCTTGGGAGGCGGAGGCAGGAGGATCACAAGTTCGAGACCAGAGGAAGTCTGCGTAACTTAGCGAGACCCTGTCTCAAAAAGTAAAGAAAAAACAAAAAGGGCTAGGGGTGCAGCTCAGTGGTCCAGCACTTGCATAGCATGCAAGCGTGAGGCCCTGGGTTCAACCCCTAGTACCGCAAAAAAAAAAAAAAAAAAAAAAACCCTTGTAGAAAAAGATACCTAACAGGTTCTGTGGTGATACCCTTAGGAAATAGTTCATAATTGAGAGCACTAGTTCCATAATCTGGCTGCCTAGGTTTGTAGCCAGGCCATACCACCTACGAGTATGCACTTGAGAAAATTTCTTCACCTTTCTGATAACAGTAGATAATATCTGCCTCACTCACTGGTAAAAACTGTGAGAAGGTGAGATATTTTGTGTAAAGTCCTTAGCATAATGTCTTGGCATTCAGTACATGCTAGTCATTTTTAATTATTGTTATCAATATCTATATATATTAACAGGGTGGGCAGAATGATCACTCTTTAAAATGTCTATTCCACAGTTGGCTCAAAGCCATTTTACCACCTTTATATTCAGATTTGGGGAAAAAAAATATAGACGTTTTAACATAAATTGAATAAATTAACATTCAAACTGGTTAATCATCAGACCAGTGATCTAACCCGAGCTCTGCTACTTATGGTCCATGTAAGCATTCATCTTGCTTATATACATGTAGTTGTTTTCCTTCTGAAACAGTTCCCTCAGGAACATTTTCCTTTTCTCTTTGCCTTACATGCTCATTTGATGCATCTTTCTTGTTGTGCAGCTCCAGCTAATAAATTCCAATGAACCCGGAGTAATCATGTTTAAGACAGATGCGCTGAAATGCAGAGTAGCCCTTAGTCCCAAAACCAACCAGACCCTTCAGCTAAAAGTGACACCTGAAAACGCAGGACAGTGGAAACCTGATGAACTTCAAGTTTTGGAGAAATTCTTTGAAACAAGAGTATGTGTTTAATGCATAATTTTAATACAATTAATGAAACAGAGAAATCAAGGTAGAGTGAAGAGTAACTTGTTTTATTTATTCCTGTAGGTTGCAGGACCACCATTTAAAGCCAACACATTAATAGCCTTCACCAAGCTGTTAGGAGCACCTACACACATCCTCAGGGACTGTGTGCATATTATGAAGCTAGAGCTGGTAAGTTACAGAGAAAAATGTACTTTTCTGGCAAGGTCTGTTTGAGGAGGTTAGTTAGAACTGGTGGGAGTAGTGTAGTTTCCACTTATTCATGTACTTTCTTATATTTTTCTCTGAAATTCTTAATTTATAACTTAAGTTTTATACACACACACACTCACACACACACATAATGGGGCTGGGGTTTAGCTCAGTTGATAGAGTGCTGCTCTGCACTCTCTAAGGCCTGGGTTCTAGCCCCAGCACCGCAAAAATGGGAGAAGGACCTGACAGCCCACTCCCAATATAATTCCGAAATAACCTACCATCAAAAACTCTGCGTATAGCATAGAAGCACTGACATAGTGCCAGGCATGGCACAGTGTCAGGGTGTGTTTTCTTCTGTTGTACATAGTGTCACTATGAGTCGGACCCGACTTGATGGCACCTAACAACATCAACATATATACAATTATGTATATCTAAGATCAGAAAGGGCTGCAGTTTATTTAGCTCATCTGGTAGATTGCTTGCTCTGTGCTCTGAGGCCCTGGGTTCAATCCCCAGCACTGCAGAAATGGGAGGACCTGGCAGCCCACTCCTGAAACAATCCTGAAAATATCAGCCATCAAATACTGTGTATAGCACAGAAGCACTGACATAGTTCCAGGCACGACATGGTGTCAGGGAGTGTTTCGTTTGGGCTGAGGTTTAGCTGAGTTGGTAGAGTGCTGCTCCATACTTTCTGAGGGCCCGGATTCCATCCCCAGCACTGCAAAAAACAGGAGAAAGGCATGGCAATCCATTCCCAAAGCAATCCAGAAACAATCAGCTATTGAAAACCCTGAAGGCCTCTATGAGTTATACCTGTCTTGACAGCACCTAAACAACAGCAAGATCGGAAAGTACAAGTGGACCCATCTTGAGCAGGGAGGGGACTAGTGAGAGGAAGGGGGCAATGAGAAAAGTGAGAGGGGAAACGAGAGAATAAGTGCAAAATACAGGATACAGCTCTATGAAAATCCCATAATGAATCCCACTGCGCCTCATAATCAAAGTTCTTGTATTATGTTTAAGGAAATGACAGTGTTAACACCCCTGCTTTAACAATGGTACACCGGATATATGAACTGAATTACCAGTCTGTACCCCATAAATATGGACAGTTAAAACTAAGAAAAGAGAATAAATTTAAAAACAAGATAATTATTTATCTTTTACCAGTTGACACAATTCTATTGTATCTTTTGGATTCAGGACAAGATGATGTAGTGAGAAATTCCTCATCCATCCCTGTCCAGCCATCCTCTGTCCAATCAGCATTCCCAGTGGCTTGCCTCTCTTTGTAGAGATGGTCTGTTCATAAAAGCTGACACATCTCTCCCATATACCTTTCAAAATGAAATGATAACATTTACATATCCTATTTTTGACTTCTTCTATTTTTATTATGAAATATTATATATATACACACACATACTTAAATGTTACACAGATTTTCTTAATCTGACTCCCCACCTTTGTTGGTCATAGACTTTGTGTGCCCTGAATAGCTAAGTGCAGAGTTAGAGACAGCAGATGCTGCCTAAACAGCAGCCACCTTTAGCACACTAAATAGCTGTTCTTGCTTTGTTTTTGGCCTTTTGGGGATTTCTGTTATTTTCTGCATAGCTCAGTCTGCATTTGTATTAGTTTTCTAGGGCTGCTAGAATAAATTATCACAAATGTAGAGGCTTAAAACAATAGCAGTTTATTCCCTCCTGTCTCTGGAGGCTGGAAGTCCTAAATCAAGTTGTCAGTGAAGCCATGCTCTCTGAGAAGGGTCTAGGGGACAATGTTCTGTATCTTACTCTTAGCTGCTTGGGGTGCCAGCAGTCCTTAGTGTTCCTTGGTTTGTAATACCCATTGTTTCAATCTGTGCCTCCCCTTGTATGTTTCTGCCTGTGTTTCTTTTCCTTTTCTTACAAAGGACAACAGCAATATTAGATCAGGATTCACCTTTGAGGACCTCTTTTTAACTTGATGACATTTGCAAAGACCCTACTTTCAATTAAGGTCATATCTTACTGATGCTGGGAATCAGGGCTTCATATCTTTTTCAGGCACTCAGTTCAACCCATAACAGCCTTTAAAAAGATGTGCCCTATCCCCCATCTTTGTTAGTGATTTGGAGAAAGTGATTTCCAGGACATTGAGCTTGACATGTTGTCTGAAATGGAGGAGCATATTTAATTCACCTGAGTGAGTCTTGGAGCTCTTCCCATATCAGTACATAAAGAGTATCCTAATGTTTTCCTTTTTTACCAAAGCTTAGTATCTCTTTATATGAAGAGAAATCTTTTATTGGTCATTTTTGTGGATTCTAATATTTTATTATTATAAAAGGACCACAATGAAGAGCCTTTTTACAGATGTGCCAGTGTATCTGTAGAATCTGTGGGATCCATTTTTATAGATAATTGCCAGATTATTCTCCATAGAGGTATGCCAGTTTATATTCCCACCAGCAATTTATGAGAGTACCTGTTTTCCCATATCCTTGTCAACAGCTTTATCAATCTTTAGATTTTGCATCACTCTCTTACTGATTTGTAGGAGCTCCGTGTATATTAAAGAAGTTACAAGCCCTTTGAGGTTTTTTGTTTTTGTTTGACAGTGCTGGGGATGGAACCCAGGGCCTTGCACATGCTAGGCAACCCCTTTTCCACTGAGCTACACCCTTAGCCCAGTTGTAAATATTCTTCCAAGTTTTATATTTGTATTTTTGCTTCGTTTAGCTATTTCTTACAATTATATAGGTGGAATCCAGGTGGCAGCTGATTATATTTTTTTAATCTTACATTAGTTCTTTCATTTTAATGTTCCTCCTGTTGATTTGGGGCTGAGATTTAGCTCAGTTGGTAGAGTGCTGAGCTGCAGTCTCTTGAGGACCCAAGTTCAATTCGCAGCACTGCAAAAATGGGAGAAGGGCCTGGCAATCCATTCCCAAGGTAGTCCCGAAAAAGTCAGCCATTGAAAACCCTATGAGGGTCGCTATGAGTTGGATACAGACTCGATGGCACCTGACAACAACAACTGTTGATTTGAGTAACTGTAATACCTCATTCGTTTTAGTTGGTGTTTTACTGTTAGTATTGGGAAAGCAATGTCCTTTTGCTAATAGTCTCAACACTTAGCTTCTAGTTTGACAGACTGTGTTGTTGTTGTTGTTGTTGTTGGGTGCCGTCAAGTCGTTTCTGACTCATGGCGACCCTTATAGGGTTTTCAATGTCTGATTGTTTCGGGATTGCCTTGGGAGTGGATTGCCACGTCCTTCTCCTATTTTTGCAGTGTTGGGAATCTATCTCAGGACCTCAGAGACTGCAGAGCGGCGCTCTACCAACTGAGCTAAATCCCAGCCCCATTTTGTTGTTGTTGTTGTTGTTGTTGTTGTTGTTAGGTGCCGTCGAGTCGAGTCCAACTCATAGCTACCCTATGTACAGCAGATCGAAACAATTCCTGATTCTGTGCCAGGCAAACAATCTTATTTATGTTTAAGCCCATTGTTGCAGACACTGTGTCAATCCATCTGGTGGAGGGTTTTCCTCTTTTGTGTTGACCTGCCACTCTCCCAAACATGATGTCCTTCTCCAGGGATTGATCTCTCCTGACTACATGTCCGAAATATGTAAGACGCAGTTTGGCCATTCTTGTTTCCAAGGAGCACTCTGGTTCCACTTCTTCTAAGACAGATTTGTTGTTTCCAGCACCACAATTCAAAAGCATCAATTCTTTTTCTGTCTCTCTTGGTCAATGTCCAGCTTTCACAACCATATGATGCCACTGAAAATACCATGGCATGAGTCAGACACACCTTCGTCTTCAATGTGACATCTTTGCTTTTCAATACTCTAAAGAGATCTTTTGCCACAGCTTTTCCTAAAACAATGCGTCTTTTGATTTCTTGACTGCTGCTTCTGTGGGTGTTGATGACAGAGCCAAGCAAAGCAAAATCTTGGACAACCTCAATCTTTTCTCCATTTATTGTGAAGTTGCATGCTGACCCAGTCATAAGGATTTTTGTTTTGTTGATGTTTAGTCGTAGCCCATATTGAAGGCTATGATCTTTGATCTTCATCAGTAAATGTTTTAAATCCTCTTCACTTTCAGCAAGCAAAGTGGTGTCATCTGCATAACGCAGGTTGTTAATGAGTCTTCCTCCAATCTTGATGCCGCGTTCTTCCTCATAAAGTCCAGCTTCTCGGATTATTTGCTCAGAGATAGGGTAAAAGTATACAGCCCTGACACACACCTTTCTCAACTTTAAACCACTCAGTGTTTCCTTGTTCTATTCAAACAACTGCCTCCTGGTTCATGTACAGATTTCTCATGAGCACAATTAGGTGTTCTGGTATTCCCATTTTCCGAAGTGTTATCCATAATTTGTTATGATCCACACAATCAAATGCTTTTGCATAGTCAATAAAACATAGACATCTTTCTGATATTCTCTGCTTTCAGCTAATATCCACC
>VMDO01007920.1:0-87796 GCA_007922755.1 Pedetes capensis
ACTCATGCCATGGTATTTTCAGTCGCATCATATGGTTGTGAAAGCTGGACATTGAACCAGAGAGACAGAAAAAGAATTGATGCTTTTGAATTGTGGTGCTGGAGACGTCTATTGAATATACCATGGACTGCCAAAAGAACCAACAGATCTGTCCTAGTAGAGGTACAACCAGAGTGCTCCTTGGAAGCAAAAATGGCCAAACTGCGTCTTACATATTTCGGACATGTAGTCAGGAGAGAACAATCCCTGGAGAAGGACATCATGTTTGGAAGAGTGGCAGGTCAACGGAAAAGAGGAAAACCCTCCACCAGATGGATTAACACAGTGTCTGCAACAATGCGCTTAAACATAAATAAGATGGTTTGCCTGGCACAGAATCGGCAAGTGTTTCGATCTGCTGTACATAGGGTCGCTATGAGTCGGAGTCGACTCCACGGCACCTAACAACAACAACAACAACAATGCTTGCCTCCACAGGGTGGTTCTGAAAAGTGACAGTATTGCAGATAAAAGCCCCCAAAGAGCACACACTCAAAGAGAGAAGACCAGTGGAGTATGCATAGGGAAGGCATGGGGGAGGGAGGAGTGAGAATGCTGGCATAGCTTCACTGGGGCCGGATGTTATTATTCAGAGATTAGCCCAACACCTTTTGCAACTTTGGAGAGGACTTTTGGCTGACTCAACATAATTGGGAAGCCCCACAATAAACAAAAGCATCTAACTCCAGCGCAGCCAGAGGCAGGCAGAGGTGGCAGCTACCTTCTCCCTGGTGGAGGTTATTTGCCCCTATTCTGGCCTGCACCCCACTCGCCCAGTTCTCAAGCCTTAGAGGGGAACAAAGGCAGCCCGTTTGGACACCCCCCCCCCAGTCGCGTGCTTCTTTCTGCCAAGCTCCCTGGGGCGGAGAGGCAAAGCCTGCCTGCTGGCATGAAACAACCTAACTGAAGGCAAGGTCCGGGGTGGAGGGGATTGGGCTGTACGGCTGTGGAGGAGGGGAGGCGGAGGGGGCGCTGGGGCTCTCGCTCGCTCCAGCCCAGCCCTCCTAGTCAGCCCGCGACAACCCGAGCCAGCCACCGGGCCTCAGAGAAGCTGTACTTCGCGGGCACCATGCAGTGGATTAGGGGAGGATCAGGAATGGTGAGTGCACGTAGCCCTGGCTTCCCCTGCTTGAACCTTAGTCCCCTAGCCCCACCTGCAGGCCCTCCAACTAGTCTCCACGCAGTGAGCCCCCTCGCCTCTGCCCACTGCCCTCGCCGCCGTCCTTGAGATACCAGTGAGCTTCCTGTGGCCATTTTAGGAGTCCCTCCTCACCCGCCCGCCCAGGAAAGCCCCCTCCCATCCCCCTCCGCATTTCTGCCGCCCTCTGAAATTGAGGTGGGATGGGGGTAGTGAGTAGATGAGGCTTCCAGCAGCATCCCAAGGGTGACCTGGGAGGCTAGAGAGGCAAGGGGCTGGCAGAGGGGCTCTTTGAGAGCAGTGAAGCTCCCAGGAGACAGGCAAGCTGGCACGGTGTTGCGGGGAGCAGTCATAAAGCTTGGGATTGTGGAGCGAGACTTATGTGAGAGATGCACAGCCCCCTAACTAGGCTGTGTATGCCCCCTGCCCCTAGCTAGCCCCAGGGCAAGAGGGCCAGAGAGCCACCCTGGGGAAAGCTGCCTGGGTGAGCTCTGCAACCTGTCCTTGTCTGGGCTGGGGTCACCCTGCCCACATTTGGGGCTTTGTCAAGGAGAGACATCTGCCAAAATATCCATCCTGGCAATGGGTCTGGGCCACATTCAGCTAGCAGGACTCCCCCTTCAAGGAATGTGCACGCTCCCGGAAGTGTGTGTGTGTGTTTGTGTCTGTCTGTGTGCACACGTGTGTGTGTGTGTGTGTGTGTGTGTGTGTGTGTGTGTGTGTGTCTTCAGTATCATCCTTCAACAGTTCATTTCATGTCATGATGCTCCATTCTCTACCTGGAGACCTTGAAATGACTTCCCTTTGCAGAGAGGAAGTGGTGCCTGCATTTTGTTGGTTCTTTGACTCTGCCAGTGGTATCACAAGCCTGGTCAGGAGCTCTGGGGACTGAGACACTGCAAAGACTTTGTCCTCACCTGAAAGGCATGGACAAGAGGGTCTTGGAGAACAGTTGGGTTGAGTCAGCAGGCACTGATGGCAGTGCCAGCCCACACTTCTGCACTGCCACCCCCAACCTGCAGCTGAAGCAAAGTAGCCTGAAGCGATTGGGCAAAAACTGATATGTAACTCCTTTTTTGCTCCTATTGTAGCAGGGGGGAGGGAATCTCATGTGGATGAGGACTATATTCAGAGGAGCTGCCCTCTTCCCTTCCTCAGGGTTTTTTCAGTGGCACTTAAAGGCATCCAGTTTATGTGCCTTAATGCAAAGGCTTCAATATACCCTTCTTCCCAAACCTCTCTCCTTCCCTGGGGTCCCATTAAATCCACATCAGATGTTTACAGAACCAGACAAGGTTAGAGCAGGTAAATATCCTAGAGTGCTTGTAGTCCAGTCAGAGTAGCTGAGACCTGGACAGTAGGAGAGACTTGCCCAAGGCCATAAATTCTTTTGAGGCCAATCTGAGTCTAGCACCTGAGCCTCCTGACACTCCCTCACTGTCCTTCCCCAATCTTCCACAGAATCATCTGTCCAAATGGTGCTGAGATAGGCAGAAAGGAACAGAGTCATGATATTGGGAAATGACCTGCATCAGTATGAACAGATATCATAACATTTGCCTGAAACCACCCACACCAGTTCTATCATTTCTGGCATCTGGGTCTGGTTGAGATTTTCCCACTCTTCCAACTATATTGTAGTTTAGGGGTCCAGGACCACCCACTGACAACACATTAAGTTAATGGATAAATTTGACATTTTACCAATTGTATGTGAGAGAGAAGAGAATGGCAGGCATCTTGTGAAGACTGTGTAATTAAAGATTGATTGGTAGGGAAAATATCATTGTAATATCTTAGCGGACTGAAGCAGTGAATATTATATGATGAAAGCATTTACTTAGCCACTTGACAGAATTCAAGAGATAGGAGTAATAAACTCTATTTGAGACAGGAAACCTCTAGTATTGACCCTGCTATTAATTGCTTGATGGGAATCTCTTGGGCCTCAGATTTCTCACCTTTAAATAGAGCTATTAATGATCACCAACATTCCTTCTAGGCCTGAGATTCTAAGATTCTTAGGAGGAAATGTTGGATAAAAGTTAAGCAGTGGATATGATAAAATAGGGAGTGTATATCTAGCTACTGTTTTATGTGAATAGTCAGAAGGTCTTTGCTCCTTCTTTCATTTGCAAGGCACTTGAACTATACATTATACTTTTTATAACAGACTTCTTTTTTGAACATTTGAAAATTGTAATTTATTTCAAGAGTTCCATGTAACTCATGGTCCTTGAACATAAAACATTGTCCAAGATTTTACAGAATAATATCTCTTTCAGTACATAGAGGATGTTAAATTGTGGGTTTACATTGGATGATAAATCGTTCAGTATATTTATTCCTAGCTTATGCCTGCATGCTAGCTTGCACTGGGTTAGGAAGTGTGCCTAGGGTAGAATGATCTTCTCAGAGTCACAAGTTTGAGGATGAATGCCTGGCTTTTTTATTCAGCTCTGAAATTCTTGCCAGTTGTCACAACTTCTCTCCTCTCAGTATTCTCATCCATTAAATAGGAGATGAAGTACCTTATCTTGTAGGTGCTATTGAGGACATTGATTTATTTTAAAAAATAGGCTATCTAGCCAGGCGCGGTGGTGCATACTTGTAATCCCAGCGGCTCGGGAGCCAGAGGCAGGAGGATCACAAGTTCGAGACTAGAGGCAGTCTGTGTAACTTAGCGAGACCCTGTCTCAAAGAAGTAAAAAAAAAAAAAATGGGCTGAGGGTGCAGCTCAGTGGTCCAGCACTTGCAGAGCATGCAAGCGCGAGGCCCTGGGTTCAACCCCCAGTACCACACACACACAAAAGATACCTACTATGATTTGACACTTATATCAGTGCAAAGGAGACAGCAGTGAATAAAAGCAAATTCCTCACTCTCAGGGTGCCTACATTCTAGGGGATGCAAAGGGAGAGATAACTAAATAGTCACATAAATATATAATATGTTAAGACACACTAAGCACTAAGGAAAGAAACTGGTAGGAGAACAGGAAGAGATAGGGAGTAGAATGATGGATAGATGAGTCAAAGCCTCTGGTTAAGGGGCATTTAAGCAGATGTGAAGGAAATGAAGAAGAAGCTCCACACGTATGCTCAGAAGAGGGTTTTAGGAATAAGGAATATCCAGAAAGACCATAACTGATTTGTCTAAGGAACAGTGTCCTGGGGATAAAGAATTATAAGTGGAAGAATTGTAGATACAATTAGAGAGATAATAGTGCAATGTTATATGGCAATAAATGTGACTGGGCTGGGTAGACACTGGAAAGTTTGAATAGATGAGGGATGTAATCTGTCTTAAATTTTAGCAGGAGAGAAGATTGTCGTGGGGCAAGGAGAAGATCTGTGAGGAGGCTTAAGATAGTCTGGGTTAGAAGTGATGGTAGCTTGGCTTGGATCACTGTGATAACAGTAGAGACAATGTATATGAGTAAAGGATTGTACTCAGCATTGTTTTAGGTGGTCTTTCTCTTTTCTGACTACCTATATTTGGATGCTCAGATGGCTGAGAATTGGGCTAAAAAGAACAAAGAGTGACTGTGTACATGCAAGCGGATTTCATGTAAAATTCAATGTTTTGCATGATCTGGTTTGGGCTCCTGGACAATAGTGAGGCTAATTGAGGGTTAGTTCTATGTATATTAACAATGAATTAGCTTCTTGATTTCTGGGATTCTGAGAATGGGGTTAGGTATATTATTAGTGCTTTAGAGATATGGTATACCTAGCATACATGGTTTCTGGAATAGGTAAAATTTTAATACTCTCTTGTATATGACAAAATTATGTTTAGTAATAATCATGTAATGATCAGTACTAATGTTCACCTTCTTGACTCACTCTACAATTTCAAACAATTAATGAAAAAGAATAACAAATTTATATTTTAAAGAAAGTTGAATTCAGAAACTTATCTCATGTATGGGCTAAGATGTCCACTCACTGCACAAAAATATTACACCTTACAGTTGTCATTGCCTTGCTGTTTTAGATTTTAGGCACAAATACAATTTCCAGTTGGTCTTATAAATGACAGAATTGTCATGTTCTGTTTCTTTGTCTTTACAATCACTGTAGTGCCATTGTTTACTTAGAACCTTCTATTTAAATGCTGAAACATATAATACAGAGGGATTACAGATACAGAATGCCCACAGAGCCAACTTGATTCTGAACCTGTACAAAGCGAAAAAACCAAATGAACATTTGTAGCTAATTTTGTTTGTGTCGGGGGCCAATTGTATAACTGCAAGTTCTCTGAGTCAACTTTCATGTAGAGTTTAAGGTTGATTAAATGATAAGTAATAAATGGTGCTAATGTGAAAATTCATATATATTAAAAGTCAAAGGAACTACAATTGTTTTGAATTTTGACCAATCAAATATTTTTTAGGGAAGAATGTTTCATTATAGACATTGTTTACAAGTGCTGGTACATGGTAATGATTAAAAAAACACTTTAATGTTATAGTCTTAAGTTTTTTTCCTCTATAAAGAGTGCATGCTTTGATTGCCTGCACTCACGGTTCTCTGGTTCCCATTGTCCCCTCTTCATTATGATATTGCTTTGGAAAAAATACAGAATTGTGGACTAATTTCATGCCAAGTTTCACGTGACCTTTATAAAAGCTACAACATTTGAGTTCATGGCAGTGTCTGCATGTTGTTGTTGTTGTTAGGTGCCATCAAGTCAGTGTCCAACTCGTAGTGACCCTACATACAACAGGTGAAATACCATTGCCAGTGTTTCTCTGCTATTCATAGGGTTTTCAATGGCTGATTGTTTTTTGGGAGTGGGTTGCCCGGTCCTTCTCCAAAAGTGTCTGCATAGGCCAAATGAAATAGCCAAATTCTAAGTTTAACAGTTGATTTAATTTTGGTATGAATAACAGAGTCTATCTGCACTGGCTTAAAACACACAAAGTTTTATTTTTTCACAAAAGAAGTGAGAAGATAAACATACCTGGGCCAGTAGGGCAGCTTTAGGAAGTTTTTAGGGACTTCTCTGCTCCATCATCCCTAGCATTTGGATTCTATTCTTCATGCTCCAAGAAGAGTGCCAAAGCCCCAGAAAACTTACTGACATACATATTTTGGAAGGGCAAAACAAGCGGGGAAGGACTCAACCCCTTCTTTTTTTATTTAATACTTCTACTTATATCTAATTGAAGACCTGAGTCATGGATTCTCCCATCTGCAAGGGAAGTTAGGGAATTCAGTAATTTAAACTGGGAAGCCATGTTTTTACACCTGAAGATGTTGATAGGGTTCTGATGCAAAGGAGGAAGGGAAGAATTGGCTGTTAAGAGACAACTAGAAGGCATTATCACTCTTATTCCACCTGCATGTCTGCCAGTATAGAAACAGGGTCAAGGGCATGAACTCATCTTTAGACTGTAAGCCAAAGCCAAAGATATTTCCAATAGTATAGATCCTGCCGTAAATCTGGTGAAGGATCAATCAAGATTTGACATAATAGTCTTCCTATGCTTCCAGTGACAGTCTTCTTGTGAGACCAAGTATCTTTCACTGAGATGAGGAATACAAAATGGATCAGCGAGTAGTGTTTGGAGAGAGAGAGTGAAGAAGGGAGATGACTAGTACAGTCTGAGTCCTGGTAAGTCTGAGATGCTTGGACAGTAGTGCATTATAAATATCCAGAAAGGAGTTGGTGATCAAGATATTGAGCTCAGAGGGATTGGGAGGCATTGTGATAGTTGAAGTTCTCAGAGTAGATGATGAAATATTCAGTATTTAATAATAGTATTTAGTCTGATAAAGTGAGAGGTGGGAGCAGAACTTGAGCCTTCTCCTTTTTGAGTTATCTGAACCTACAGCAGATCCAAACTATTTTGTTATCTATTTTCCAAACTTCCAGGGCGGCATTGTAGTTTCAGACTTTACTTTTTGCAGTGCTCATGTTGCTTCTAGGGTGCCTCAGTTGTAATGTTCAAGTTGGTTGATCTTGGGGGTAATCTTGCCAAACTCCTTAGATCAGGGGTCAACAAACTACAGCCTGCCATCCAAAGTTACCCCACAAGCTAAAAGTGGTTTGTACATTTTTAAGAATTTGGAAAAATCAAAACAAGAATATTTAGTGATATAAGCATATGAAATTATATGAAACCCAAATTTCAGGGTCAGTAAAGTTTTACTGGAACAAAGCCACACCCATCCATGCACTTATTGTCTATGGCTATTTAAGGAGGAATCTGCAGCCATATCGCCCTAGCATCCAATCCCGCCTGATCTCAAAAGCCAAGCAAAGTCGGCCTGGTTAATCCTTGGATGGAGACCGCCTGGGAATACAAGCTGCTGGAGGCTGGGGAGAAGGACCTGGAAATCCACTCCTGAAACAATTTGCTAATGAAAACCCTAGTAATAATAGAGAAGTACTGACAATGTTGCCAGGCATGGCGCAGTGTCAGGAAGTGTTTCGTTTTATTTTACATAGGGTTGCTATGAGTCAGACCCGACTCAGCAGCACCTAACCTTAGAACCATACGCTTACCATGCCAATGCCTTAGCAAGTTGGAAGAAGGGAGACATAGGAGTCTGCATAGCTCACCTCTAACTTATTCAAAGCACTTGGGAATTTACTTTCTATGTTGAGTTGTTTCTTAAAATTATGGAAAAGGAGTTTTACCCACCATGCATTCTTCCTACTTTTCATGCAACATATTTAAATATTACTCATTTTATAGATTGTGAACACTGAAGCTTAGAGAGAGAGAGAGAGAGAGAGAGAGAGAGAGAGAGAGAGGAAGGGTGCTTCTTCCAAGACCACACAGCTATTCAATAACTAGAAAATGAATCCATAGGTTCAAATTTCCAGTTGACTTTGCTTTCTTCAGTGAGGTAAATTTGTTGTTGTTGTAAGGTGTCATGGAGTTATGTCCAACTCATAGCGACCCTCATAGAATTTTCAAAGGAAGGGAAATTCACCAGTTATGTGCCAGTTATACTAAATGTTATCTTGGTCAGTCTTCATGTTTTTGTTGTTAGGTGCCATGGAATTGGATCTGACTCATAGTGACCCTCATAGGGTTTTCAATGGCTGATTATTTAAGGATTGGGATTGCTTTGGGAGTGGATTGTCATGTCCTTCTCCCACAATCTTCATGTTAGCCTCTGTAAAGTGGGTCTTAATGCCTACATTTATTTGTTGGTTTATAAGTTCATGCAACAAATATTTCCTGAACACATTTACCATGTTCTAGACTGTAGAGATATAGCAGGGAAGAAAACTGAAAGATGTCTCTGCCTTCCTAGAGTTCGCAGTCTAGTCCAGCTTAGAAACAAGAATAGATAGCTTAAGCATCTTGCTTAGGGCAATATACCCAATTTCCAATGCATATCTATCTGCTTGCAGAAACCATACTCTTTCCACAAGCCACCTACTTAACCATGACCCACCTAGTCCCCATTCCATTTTCCATCCCTTTATCCACTCACTGATCCCCACACCCAGGCAAAAATCTACTCACCTATCCATCCATTCATCTATCTATCCAATGTATTTATTGATCATTTATAAACTTCAGGGTGCTGGTTATAGTAGGCACAATCTTCTAGTTTTCATCCTTTGTGTCAGTGACATAGTGTAATGTTTAAGAGCACAAAATCCAGACCCGGGTTCCTTGTAATCAAGTACTTTCTCTAGCCACTTATTTGTGTAGTCTTGGGCATCTCAATGCACTTCTCAGTGTCATTATCTTTACAATTGGGAATATAGTAGTACATACCTATTTTACAGTGTAGTTGCAAAGATTAAATAAATGAATACATGTAAAGCACCTTGAACAATGCCTGGCACATATTAAAAGCTATTAAATATTTGTTGTTATTATTTTTACACTTCCTTGAGAGTTAGAGCTCATTCCAGTTGGCTCAAAAACCCAGTTCATTTGCAAAGGATCACTGACTAATCATATTACATTCCTCAGGGTCCTTTGAAGCTACTCTGAGAAAGAAATTTTTGTAAATCCTTAATAACAACTCCATATATTCCTTTTTCCATGTAATAAATGCATGACAATTACATATTTATTCTGAATAGGTTAATACCTGTGCAGGGTACAAAATTCAAAGAGAAAGGTAATGTGATGAACAGTAAGTCTCCCTCTTTCCTCTGGTCCTGTCATCCATTCATTTTACCCAGAGACAGCCACTGTCATCAGTCTCTTGGGTGTTCATGAGGAGATATTCTTTACCTTTAAAAGCATATACCTATGAACACATACATGAACATACACCTTTTCTTTACTTCATACATATAGAAGTTCTAGATTATGGTTTTTCTTCAATTAACATTATACCTTTGAGATTATTCTGAATAAGTACATACAAAGATACCTCTTTTTATGTGGCTGCAGAGGGTTCTATTGTGTCTCCTATTGATGGCCAATTAGGTTGTCTGCATTCCTTACCCATGATAAACAGTGTTGCAATGGATTTTATAGGTCATCTAAAGAAAATGAATATTTATTAAGCAACTGTGATTTCTGAGGCATTGTACCAGACTGAAGTGTAGACAAGTCATTTATACCTTCAAGGGACTTTTGAGTGAATAGGGAAAAAATAAAGCCAGTCTGTGCTAAATGTTATAAGAGGTACCAAGAAGATAATATGGATATATAGGTGAGCAAGAACATGGCAGGGGAGGGTTTCAGAGGATTGGGAAGAATTTCCAAGAGGAGATAGTATTTAAACTGTACTTTTAAACGTTTCAGATAACTGAGTTGGAAAACAAAACAAAGCAACAATAATAACACCAAAAAGAGCCTAGGTATTGTGGCATACACTTGTAATTCCAACACTTGAGAAACTGAGGCAGGAGGGATCATGAGTTCCAGGCCAGCCAGGGCTACATAGTGAGACCCTGTCTCAAAAAAGAAACAAAACAAAAGAAAACAAAACATACTGGCTTGGGATGGGTAGTAAGCATGGTAGGTGAGGCACGAAGCATTCTAAACGAAGGATACAACATAAAACAAACAATCAAGGCATGAAATAGATAGTATGTCCTAGAAATAGCTTGTGGGTGATTTGGTATGCTACTCAGCCTTTTGTCCCTGTGACAAAGTACCCGAGAAAACAACTTAAGGGAGGGAAGATTTATTTAGGGTTGTGGTTTCAGAAGTTTCAGTCCATGGTTAGATGGTTTCATTGATTCTGAGCCATGATGAGGCAGAACATCATGGTGTAAGGGTATGGTAGAGGACTGTCGTTCATCTCATCATGGTCAGGAACAGAAAGAGACAGAGGAAGGATCCCGGGAAAACATATAACCCCCTGCCCCCAAATATGCCCCCAGTGGCCTAGTTCTTCCAATTAGGTTCCATCTATGAAAGTTTCCATCACATCTCAATAATGCCATTAAATTATGAATCCAAATTCTTAACCCATTGACTAGGTTAGAGCCTGCCTAATCCAATCACCGCTCAATGATTAGATGCTCAAGCTAGGGACCAAGTCTTCAATATATGAGCCTTTTTGGAGGGAAGTTTCATATTTAAGCCATGACATATGCTTGGGCCAGATCGTGAAGGGCTTTGAATGCCAGGCTTAGAAGCTTTTCCTGGTACAAAGGACAATAATATGATGAAACTTGAGTGGCAAACAATTCCTTTGGTGACACAGGCAGGGAGAGGTGGTGGGAAGAGGGGAGTGATTTGCATTTGATAGCTGGAGGCAAATTATAAGGATATTAAAATATGGAATCTCAAACAATATGACTCAAACAAGTGTTTGTTGTGAGAACTTTATGGATATAGAAACATGATGGCAAAGCAGATTGACATAGGTTTGAGTCCTGCCTCCACTATCAGCTATAGCTATGTATCCTTAGCTAAATCACTAAACCTCTCTCAACTTCAGCATCTTTATCTATAAAATGAAGGCAATAGCCTATATTAGTAAGGGTTTCTCAGAGAAACAGAAACAATATGATGGATGGATGAATTAATAATAAATAAAAGATTGTCTCTTATTTATATGGAGTCTGTGGAGTCTTAAAATATGCTGTCTGTGAGCTAGAGACCCAAGAGAGCCAGTGTTTAGGTCCAGTACAATTCTGAAAGCTTGAGAAGCAGGACAGCCTCTGATGCAAGTTTTAGTCTGAAAACCAGCAGGCTTGAGACCCAAGAAGAATTGATGTTTCAGTCCAAGTCTAAAGGCCAGAGAAGACCAATATCTTAGCTCAAGCAGTCAAGCAGAAGAAGTTCCCTCTTATTCTGCCTTTTTGTTCTATTTAGATCTTAAATTGATCCAGTGAGACCCACCCACATTGGGGAGGGTAGTCTTCTTTACTCAGTCTATCTGTTCAGATGTTAATCACTGTCAGAAACATTCTCACAGACAAACCCAGAGTAATGTTTTACCAAATAGCCAGGAACCCTGTGGCCCAGTCACACTGATACACAAAAACTATCATGTAACCTCACTTTGTCTTCCTAGTCTACTGTGAAAATAACATAAGTAAGTAGACACAGATAAGAAATGACTATGTAAACTGTGCTGCTCTGTACCTATATGGGGGCAAATATTATTCCTGACAGGCCAGAGGAGACATACACTTGGGTGGGCAGGGTAAGATCTTTCCTACTCCCTTGAATTTAGACCTTAAAAATCAGACTAACATTCCTCTTCATTGAATGCTAAGTGAACCACCAGGAATTTAATTGACAAGGGATAATCCTTCCTGCCTCAGAGGAAAGCTTCTTGCTGAAGGAGAGACTGAGAAAGGACGCCAAAGGGCCACAAGACATGATGAAAGGAGCTTCTTCTTAGGCTCCTGTTGCTTTGAACAAAAAATCATATGATACTGTTTTTGTTTTGTATTGTTTCTCTCTCTCTATTTCTCTCTCTCTCTCTCTCTCTCTCTCACTCTGTGTTGGTGAATCTCAATTGTCAAATTGATTGGATTGAGAAGTATATAGGAGATTAGGAAAGCACATTCCTGGATATGCCTGTGAGGGTATTTTAGGAGATAATTAATTAAGGGGAGAGGACTTACCCGGAATGTGTATTGTTCTTAGGTGCCATTGAGTCAGGCCTGACTCATAGTGTCCCTATGTACAACAGCATGAAACACTCCCTGACACTATGTCATGCCTGGCATTATGTCAATGTTTCTCTGCTATTCATAGGGTTTTCAATGGCAGATTGTTTTGGGATTGTATTGGGAGTGGGCTGCCATATCCTTCTCCTGTTTATGCGGTGTTGGGGATTTAACTCCGGGCCTCAGAAAGCACAGACCAGCACACTACCAACAGAGCTAAACCCCAGCCCTTAGAATGTATGTAGTACCTTCCAGTAGGCTGGGAATTCAGAAGTAATAAAGAGGGAAGAAGGAGGAAACCTGCTAGTTCAGGAATTCTTTCTGTCTCTGCTTCCTGGCCACCATGAGTTGAGCAACTCTACCCTGCCATATGATCCCTGCCATGATATTCTGCCTCATCATGGCCCAGGAACAACAGAGCCAAGTGACCATGGACTGAAACCTCTAAAATGGTGAGCCAAAATAAATCTTTTCTTTTTTAAATTGTTTTTCTTAGGTTTTTGTCACAGTGATGACAAAATAACACATTGTATGAGTTTTAGAACATGACTAGTTCTACAAACGAGTCAGTTGCTAAGTAATGGAAACTAGACAGTGGGGAAGAAAACTGTATTCAGTTATCTCTAAGAGGTCCTATATACATGAGGAGATAACCTATCAAAGGGCCTTCCTGGCACACCAAGGAAATGACATTTAAGTTGAATGAGTTGTGTCGGGATTCGGGGAAAGATTTTGACACATTTGGATTGAAAAAGAAAGAAAGAAAGAAAGAAAGAAAGAAAGAAAGAAAGAAAGAAAGAAAGGAGGGAAGAAAGAAAGAGAGAGTGAGGAAAAGACCTTCAGGTAGAAACAACTTGGCATGCTTGAGGAATAGAGAGAAGGACAATCTGACTGGAACATAGGGAGAGAGGGTCATTAGTAGCAAGACAAAGGAACAGAAAGTCATGCAGGGGGCATCTCACATAAGACCTTGTAGACCTAGAGAATGTGTGCATAGGCTATACTCACAGGCAGTATATTTAAGTGGTCTCTGGAACCAGACTTCCAGGGTTCAAATTCTGACTGCATCACAGAGCTATTTGACCTTTAGCATGTTACCTAATCTTTTTTTGTGACTTATTATTGTCCATAGTGTTATTGTGCACATTAACTAAGATAACATGTGCACAGTTTGCATGGCAGTACTGGGTACATAGCACATGTTATTTATTCTAAATATAGTAGAAAGCGTTGGAAACAGTGGAATGATGGGGCCTGTTTTGTGGTCTGAGAAGATGGCTTTTGCTGGCTGTATATAGAAAACAGATTGAAGAGGGAGAGAGTAGAGATGGGGAACTCAATTGAGAGTCAGCTGCAGAAATAGTAGAGTTGGATAGAGGACGGCAGATTGATGTCTATTTTGAAGATATAATCAATGGAACTTGCTGTTGGATTGACTGTAGGACAGAGGAAAAACAATATTGATGTGGGAGTTTCTGGCTTTGCCACGGACAGGCTGTCTAATTTTGGGCTAGTGATATAACCTTTTTAAGTTTCTGTTTTCTTATTAGCCAGGCTTCTCCAGAGAGAAAGAATATGTGCGTGCATGTGTGTGTATGTGTGTGTGTGGGTGTATACACTCACTATATAGAGATAAATATCTTTATATATATTCTATATATAGACATAGATTTTATATATATATGAAAGAGAGAGAGAAAGAGCAAGCACACACATGCAAGCTGGTTTAAGAAATTGTTTTATGTCATTGTAGTGGTGCAAAAAATATCTAAAAAGTAGATTAGCAGCTGGAGACCCAGAGAAAATTTGTAGTCTGAGTTCATAGGTAGTTCTGCAGGAAGAATTCCTTCTTCCTCCAGGAAGATCAGTCATTGTTCAACTATGATCTTCAACTGATTAGATGAGGCCCACCCACATTATGAGGAATAATCTGCTTTACTCAAAGTACATCTACTTAAATGTAATTCTCAGGGTAGGGTGTGGCTCAGTGGTAGTGAGAATGTCCAGGACCTGTGTTCAATCCATAGAACCACAAAGAAATAAAAATAAAAATAAATGTTATTTAAATCAAGCATCATCCAGAAAAACACCTTCACAGAAATATCCAGAACAATGTTTGACCAAATATCTGGGCACCATTGCTAAGCCAAATTGATACATAAAATAACCATCACACCTGATCTATGAAACTATAATGATAATACCTAGTCACTAGTACTATTGTTGTAAGTATGAAATAATATAATTTATGTAAAGCACTTGGTGCACTGTCTTTCCCAGAGAATGGGCTTAATTAGTGATTCCCTCACATTTGTTTGGAATTTTACATTTCAGAGCACCTTCACATCCATAAATTCATGTAATTCTCATAACAACACTCTTCTTTAAATTTGAGGAAAATAAGGCTTGAAGAGTTCAAGTATCTTTTCTATACTACCTCCAAACAGAGCCAGGGTGAGAAAGGTATGTAATTCCATAGTTGCTCCTTGGGCATGTCTGTCTCTGCTTGTCATGCATGGGTGTTTATCTGGCCTCCATTCCAAAGGTGGAGGGCACTGGTAATAGTATTGTGAGTACACTAAGTCTTGATAACTTACATTTGCCAAGGCAGTATTCTATTTTTTTGCGAGGCACTGTTCTAAATGTTTCACATGTGTTTTTAATCTTTCCAACAATCCTATGAGGTAGATAGAATTCTCCAATTGAGGTATCTGCCAGGTAGTGTATCAGAGAAAGGGATTCTCAGATCACATTCACAGAAGACTCAAAGAACTCTCTGTTCCTTCCCTCCTCACCAGTTTGCATTCCAGACAGGCTGAGAACTCAAGGAAGCCCTGTAACAAGGATTCAGAGGCTGTGTTTGCTAAAAACACTGATTATTCACTTGGGCCTGCCAATCCAATGGGTAACTAAAAGTGGATAAAATCTTGGCTTTTCTGCCTCCATTTTTTATCTGTCTCCTTTGCTCTGAGTCATTCTCTTCTGCAGTCATCTTGGATTCCAGGAACAAGTGTGACAGATAAATGTTCTTACAAGAAGAGTCAAATGTACGCCCTGACCCCCAGGCAAGAGATAAGGCCCTATTTGACCAATCCTAAGATAATGATCAACCAGATCACAGTTTGACCAAGACTGATTAACAGTGCATTATTCTCCCTCTTCTGTCCTTTTCCTACATAATCTGGGAACTCATGTCAGTACCTCTAGAGATGAGGCTGAAATGTTTGATCTCTGCCTTTTCAGTATGGATATACTCATTAAATTCCTTTCCTGCCTTTCCACCATTACTTTTCTGTTTGATTTCTGGAGTGAATAGCTGGACCTAATTTGCGGGAACATCCCCAGAATTGGTCCTCTGTCCTAGGACTCCTGTAACAGTTACTTGAGTGTTTGTGAGATACATGTGTTTGGTTATGTAAAGGCAAGGAGGCTGGGCATAGTGCCTTGAATATGTAGCAGGAATTCTGTAAATGTTTTGGAGTGGATAAGTGAGATGATGAAGGAGGTGAACCCAAGGTCATCTTTAGCCACCAAACCTGGAGTTGGCCCCAGAGAGGAATTTGTAGCAAATGTTTCTTTTAGCCAAGGTGAGATGCTACTGAACCAGGCAGGTAGTGAGGTGAGGGAGATAGACACAGGCAGTTCCAGAAGTCCTTCCTGGGAAAATCACTTAAGTCATCTGGATACCAGTGTATATGCAAGATGAGTCCTTTCTCTCTCCCTCCATCCCCATAAATTTGTAGCCAATCATTATTCACTCATTCAGTAATATTTATTGAGTACCTGCTATGTAGCAAGCACTGTTCTAGGCACCAACGGCGAACCAAAACAGACAAAAGTCTTATCCTTAAGGAAAAGATATTCTAGTAGGGAAGATAAATTCTAAGGAAATGATTAAATAAAATATATAGTAGGTGAGTTCTAAGAGCTAAGGAGAAAAAACACAGAAGAGGAAGATGGATAAAGAAGTATGTGTCTGAGTGGGTTAAAATTTTAGATTCCCATTTCTTGCTGCACTTCCCTCACAAGGTTGCTATGAGCTTGAAATGCAATAAAAGGCCACAATATGTAGGAAACTGTGAAGTTCTATTTAAATAACATGTAACAGTTATCTTAGGATAATTTTCCTTATTTACTCTTTCCTTCTCCATTATCAGTATTGTAAAACATTGTGTTAGTTACCTTTGTGTTGCTGTGACAAAATACCTGACATAAAACACTTAATGGAGGAAGGATTTATTTTGGCTCACAGTTTCAGAGGGTTCAGTTGATAGTCCTTGGCTGCATTGACTCTTGGCCCTTGGTGAGGGAGAACATCATGGTAGCAAGAGCATGTGAAGGAGGAAGGTCTTTAACTAATGGCCGGTAGGAAGTAGAGAGTGAGAAAGGGAATGGGGATCAAGTATAACTTTCAAAAGCATGCCCTTAATGACCTACTTTCTCCAGCTAGGCCCCAAAGTTTCCACCACCTCCTAAAATAGTGCCACAATGTAGGGACCATGTATTCAACACATGAACCCATGAGGGGCATTTTATATTCATGCCATAACAAACATCAGTTCTGACTTGGAGGATGAGAAACTTGGGTTCTAGGCCTGGCCTTGGTATGAGTCTCTTAAAATCCCAAATGTATAGAGCTACACAGATGCTAAAGCACTTTTCCTAGATCTGGGTCTTCTGTGTCTTAATCTTGTTCTTTCCACTCCCATGAAGCCATGAGAGCTGTGACTTGTCATCTTTCTACTCATTCTGTAAAACAAGAATGATGATCTTCCCCCACTATACCCATTTCCAGACTCCTTGGACTGTTGTGAGGTGCAAACCAGAAATGGATATGAAAGGGCCTTGTATGTCATAAAATGAGACTATAAGTGCTGGTTGCTAGGATCTAGAGAACTGATGCTTCTGCTTAAGTGAACTGTTGCTTTTTCCCCCTTGTGAACTAGGTGTATGTGTAGACAGGGGAGAGTCAGCTTTCAGCACTGGTGCTATTTCCTTTCCTCTTTTGGGAAGCAGCTGAGGGAAGTGGGGGTAGCACTGAATCTCAGCACCTCCAAGAAATAGGAACAGTTACATGGAGATACTTGGCATCTAGTGCTGGAGTGGCCACCACTAAGGTGCAGGCCCTCTTGGCTACTTTGCTTTTGGGAGGAGGGAACTGGGACTCTTTTCCTGGCACTTAATAAAAAATGGACTCATGGCCTTTAAAGACCTCTATTTGCCTGTTAGGTGTGATCTCACTCTGAATGCTGGAGGTGGGAGTGGACAGCCTTGAATAGGGGGAATCTTCATTTAGTACACTGCCCCCTTTTCTAGTATAGCAGTTCTTCACATCTAGCTGAATTATTTTTTTCATAGAGCACTTTCAAATCCATAATTTAATCATCTCTTTGCCAGATATTATTTGGGTCTTCTATTTATAGATGAGGAACCTGAGACTCAGAGAATATATGATTTGCCTAAAGACAGAGGTTGAAGGATGTGGCAGTCCACTCCTGAGGCAATCCTGATCAGCCATTGAAAACCCTCTGAGGGTTGCTATGGGTGCGACACAGCTTGCCAGCACCTAACAATGACAACAACAACAACAAAGAGGGGCAGAGATTGTACTAAAATTGTCAAATAATACTATTTATTAGCATTTACTGAGCATTACTGTGTGCCAGGAGTTGTTCTAACTGCTTTCCATGTATGTACTTGTTAAACTCTCACTAACACCATATTACCTAATCTTCGTGTTTTGCAGATGAGAAAATTAGGTGACTGAAGGTCTGGGGCTTGCTCAGAATGAAGAGCAGAAAAAGTACCAGGCCATTCTACCATTCTCTCCATTTTAAAGATGAAAAAATGAGACTTGAGGACATTAACTTGCTCAGGGTCACACAACTAGCAATGGACAGAGCTAGGGTTGGAATCTCAGCAAATTGGCTCTAGACCCTGATTTATTTCTTTTCTTTCTTTCCTTTTCTTTTTCTTTCTTTTTTTTTCATTTTGTGATGTTGGGGATCAAACCCAGGGCCTTGCGCTATAGAGCCTGTGTTCTTATCCACCAAACTCTAGGGCTTGGCTAAGGGAAAGTGGGGAGAGGAGAATTATTAAGTTCACATGGCAGATTTAAAATTTCTTAAGTTTAATTATTGAATAGATAATATATTCACTTTTAAAACGAAATCAAACTATAAAAAGTGTACAGTGGATGTTCTCTTTTCACCCATCAGAGGTTAGCAGCTTTATAGCTTTTCATGTATCCTTCTAGAGTTTTAAAATGCAGATATGAGCAGTTACAAATATATTTTCTTATATCCCCTCATTTTTATCCAAAAAATCACACATCATATATATTATTCTGAATCTTGCTCTTTTAACATAATATGTCTCTTCTTATCAGTCAGCTAAGAGCTTCAACACTTTTTTTTTTTTTTTTTTGCTTACGGAGTCTTAACTGAACCCTCATGAATTTCCATAAACTGCCAGCCATCTGTATGTCCTGCACACTTCTCTTTACTGAGATTGGGTGGTGTCCAGCCCTCTTTTAACATTTAACTTGTGATGTGCCCTAACTAGAACATAACCAGTGATAGCAGGTCACTAAGACTTGTATCTTTTTTAAGGTTGTCTAAGTATTTCTTTTTGTTGCAAATGGCTTTATGTTTTGGTTTAAACCAAAACTTTCAGTTCTATTTTTTTTTTCTGTTTGGATATATATATATATATATATATATATATATATACACACACACACACATATACAGATATATATATATATATATATACATACATACATACATATATATATGCATTTTATAAACAGAATTTGTGTGTACAAGGTGAACATAAATACATCGTCTGGGTCTGTTAGATCCACATTTCACCAGTTAACATCTTTACACAGAGTTGGACTTCTGCAGAAAATACAAATGCTCAGTCAATTCCTTAACCTCCCTCTGAAACATAATCCAGCTTCTTACAAACTCTGCAGCTGAACTAATTCTCTTCTTCCTTTTGCAAAAATTTCAACTTATTCATATCATTTGCCCACTTACCTACCACTACCTACTTATCTATGTAATTCTTGTTAAGCGTCTCCTATAAGCAAAACTCTGTGCTTAATTTGATGATGAGTTCTTAGTGCCCTTAATGTCCAATGGTTTACAGTTGAAGTAAAACCTGTAAATAAACAGAACCTGGGGCATGGAAGCCAGTGGGGTAGCTGCCTGAATGAGTCATGAGGTGTAAGAACAGCACATCTAGGATATTAGACTCCAAAACTATACACTGAGTCTCGATCCTGAGAGAAACATTCACTGCCCATTCCAGTCTTAAATTGATACCCCACTGGGTTTGGCTGCCTCAGAAAGATCCTAAGTCTGAAGGAAGCCATTGTACTTCCTCTGAAGGGGCTTTTAGACCCTTGCTATTCTTTTCCAACCAGTCCTCTCTCTACCCTGAGTAGAAACAGATGGTCAGGCCCACTAGCTTGTTGGAAATAGAACTGAAAATGGCCCAAAATAAATGAGAAAGAGGCCTGAAATAGATCTAAGCAAAGGAACAAGAGGAAACTGCTGTTTCTGGGTATTCATTTAGCTATTTATTCAGTCCTGTTGGCCACCGGAGGGCGGTATAGGCAGTATTTCCTAAGAGAAGACCTCCCGGTGGTGGTTTAGAGTTGTGTCTGAGCCAACAGGGAACAGAAAACCAAAGAGGTCCTGTAATTCTCTACCTGAAATCGACCTTTTAGTCCCTTTTGGAGGAGTTTCTTAGTAACCAAGGCCCTTGGCAGTGGGGAGCAAAGGTTGGTGTTCACAGGCTAGCAAACTTCCTCTACATCCTATATTGAGTCAGCAGGGCTATTACTTAGTCTTCATTTACTCATTCATTTATTTAGTTATTCAGTCATTAAACATATACTTATTGAATGATAAGCACTATTTTTGGCACTGGAGATAGAGTAATGAACAAAACAGTGTCTGTCTTGGCTGGGCGCAGTGGCGCATGCCTGTAATCCCAGCAGCTCGGGAGGCGGAGGCAGGAGGATCGCAAGTTGGAGACCAGAGGCATTCTGCCTAACTTAGAGAGACCCTGTCTCAAAAAGTAAAAAAAATGGGCTGAGGGTGCAGCTCAGTGGTCCAATACTTACAGAGCATGCAAGTGCCAGGCCCTGGGTCCAACCCCCATACTTAAAAAAAAAAAAAAAAAAAAAAAAAAAAAAAAACTTTGAGTGGAGACAAGTGAATAAAAGAGACATTCATGTACCCAACAAGTGTTTATGAAGCACCAGGTAAATTGTCAGGCACTGTGCTGGGCATGGCGGAGAAAGTAGTGAACAAGACAGGTATGTATCTGCCCTCCTATCTCCATAGTCCAGTGAAAGATTAAAAACAAAAAATGCAGTGGAATTGAGGAAGACTTCTGTGGAGGCTAACCATAGAGTCCTATGGGAGAGGAATATCATTTGAAATATTTTGTTATGTGCTGTTGAGTCCGGATTATAATGACACTATGTGCAACAGAATGAAACAGTCCCCAACATTGTGCCATGCCTGGCGCTGTATCAGTGCTCCTCTGCTATTCATAGCGTTTTTAGTGGCTGACTATATTGGGTGGGCTGCTGAGGCCTTCTCCCAGTTTTCCAGTGCTGAGGATCAAACCCAGGGCCTCAGAGAGTACAGAGAAACATTCTACCAACTGAGCTAAGCCCTAGCCCAGAATAGATTTGGAGGGGAATATCAGAGAAAGCCTTCTGGAGGACATGGAACCCAAGCTAAGCTTTGAAGAAGGGGACTGGAGAAGGAGAGCAATATTTTACCTTTGCTCTAAGGCAAGATAACATGGCAGGTTATCAGAACTCCTGTAGGTTCTGTGTAGCTAGAGAATAGAGAATGAAAGGACACTGGTAAGAGCTAAGATTAGAGAGGCCAAAGAACTCTATGTAGGAAGGACATCGTATTTCATGCTATAGAATTTGCCCTAAGGGGAATGGGAAGCCACTTAAGGCATTTGAGCAGAGGAGTTATGTAAGTCAAGTTTCAGCTGCAGAAAATAAAGCATTCTAGTTCTTTTCAGCAGAAAGTATCTTGATATAGAAAATCAAGTGCTTACAAAATTTGTAGAATGGGTTGGAGGGGTAAACTTTAGGTTAGATTTCTGGGATTGACTCCAGAACTACATCAGAGTAGCTGCTATCACTGCCACAAACAGAAAGGTGAGGAATCAGGGATTCTAGGAGCATTCTACCCTATTTCTGATGTAGGAATCAGGAAGCTGCCGCTGCCCTAACTATTGGCTATAGTATTGTCATGTCTGACAGATCCTTAGGGGCAAAAAAGAAAAAAAATGTCTCATTCTCTGGCCCGCAGTGGCCAGATGTTAGGCCTTATGATGTGTAAAAACCTGGTGCTTCTATTTACTCCCTAACAGAAGCAACAGAGATAATGATTTCTGCCTTACCACCTCATTCCAGATGTTGGAAATGTGCATGTGATTGGCAAAACTTTATCACATCCAGAATGCTGGCTGCAAAGGAATCTGGGAAATGCCAGTTTGTTGTTGTAGCTTTTGGATTTTAGCTTTTTAGCAGTATAGGAAGGCAGCTTGGAGAGTGGCATGGATCCTTAGTCAATAAGCCACAGTATGTTACCATAGGACTTATAAGAGCATAACTGCTATTGAGAGAGATAATACGCGCCAGAGAGTAAAAGTTGAATTATGGAAGAAGAACAGTGCAAGAGACAAGGTAATGAATGGTAATAGATCAGAGATGATGAGTAACTGATTAAAGGCACTGGAAGGAGAGAGGGGTGGAGAAAGAAACAAGAAAGAGATTAAGGAGGAAGAAAATCAACAGGCCCTGGACACTGGCTTTTGGCTATGCTACTGCCATTCCCAAGAGACACGGAGCTAAGGGGACAAAAAAGGCTGTCAGCAGTGGATGAGAGAATATGACTTATTATCTCTGAGGTGTTTGTGAGATATTCAAGAGGAGATAACCTGAAAGAAGTTGGAGATTCACCTCTGGAGTCCAAGAGAGTGACCTGGCAGTCATCAGCAGAGAAGTAAGCTCTCTGCTTACCTGCATGCAAGGGCCTGTGTCTCTTTTGTTCTCCACTGGTGTCTAATAACTTTGTGTCTAATGTAGGTGGTATTTCAAAAGTTGGGAGTAGATGAGACCATTCAGGGCAAGTGTAGAATGAGAAGAAAATGGGCCTGAATTTAGAAATTTTGAGAAATCATGACATAGTATTCCCAGATAGGTTATGTGGGTGGTCTCTCCAAGAAAAAGGAGCATTTCAGAAAAAAGGAAGACATTAATGGAGACAAATGGACGAGAAATCAGGAAAGATAAAGATGAAAACTTTAGCAACACAAATTTTTATTGGACATTTTTAATGTACACCTTAATGTGATTCATTCTGACATGCTTTTCATTGTGGCATTTACATATATGCATTTTGATGTACATTAGTCATATAGGTGCCCCCTTACAGTGGGAAGCACACAATTGTTTTTGTTCATATTCGAGAGAGTTAACAGAGGATGATGAGGGTAAAGTCAGGTTGCAATGTGCTAAGGGGTCAAAAGATAGTAAAGCAGTAGAGCTAGGTTAAGATTGAACTTTCCAAAAGAAAGATTCTGTGTGCTTACATTACAGTATTGTCATGATAGCCAGTATCTTTCTCACCATAACCTAGAAGAGTGGCTTTCAAATGAATTTTGAACATTACCTGTTGAAAAAAGTACATTTTACTGATATGGGGCTGGGGTTTGACTCAGTAGAGTGCTGCTCTGTGCTTTCTGAGGCCCTGGGTTCGATCTCCAGCACTGCAAAAAATGGGAGAAAGGCATGGCAATCCTCTCCTGAAGCAATCCTGAAACAATCAGCCATTGAAATCCCTATGAACAGCAGAGAATCACTGACATCATAGTGGGATGCATGACACAGTGTCCGGGAGTGTTTTTTTCTGTTGTACATAGGACCACCATGAATTAGATTTGACTATAAGGCACCTAACAACATAACTGAAACAGAAGCTTCATGGACTAATATTAACCCTAAATATATGGACATTTTATATAAAGGGAATTACACAAAAACCATGTGTATCTGCCTCTTTCAGTTGGCAACAGGAGTATATCATGTCTTTTTATGACTGAATAACATCCCATTGTTTGGATATACCAAATGTTGTTTTTCCAATTCATCAATTAATGGATATTTAAATTGCCTCCATCTTTTGGATACTATGAATAATGTTGCTATAGACATTCATGTTTGAGTTTTTGTATGGATGTGTTTTCATTTTTCTTAGAGATACATACTTAGGAGTGGAATTGTTGGATCAAATGGTAACTGTATGTTTAACTTTTTGAGGAATTGCTAGACTGCTTTAAAAAGTGGTGCCACCATTTTACATTCCCACCACTTGTATTATGTGTGTTCCAATTTCTCCACAACATCTATGACACTTGTTGTTTTATAGTATTTTTTTTCAATGTTGGGGATCAAACCCAGGGCCTCTTACATGATAGGCATAGGCAAGCACTCTACCACCTAGCTACATCCCCAGCCAATTTTCTGGCTTTTTTTAATTAAAACTATTCTTTGTTGTTGCTAGGCGCTGTCAAGTTGGGTCTGACTCGGCGACCCTATGTACAACACAACAAAACACTTCCAGACATTGTGCCATGCCAGGTACTATGTCAGTGCTTCTCTACTGTTCATAGAATTTTCAAAGGTTGATTGTTTTTCTTTCATGATTTTTTCAGGAGTGGGCTTCCAGGTCCTTGTTCTGTTTTTGCAGTGCTAAGGTTCAAACCCAGGTCCTCAGAGCATGCAGAATAAACGCTCTACCAAGTGAACTAAACCCCAGGCCAGAATCATCCTAGTGGGTATAAAGTAGCACCTCATCACAGAAAATGTAGTAATGAATATCTTGCATTTGCATTTATTGTATTTGACTTGAATTTTCCTGATGGCTAACCATGCTGAATATCTTTTCATGTGCTTAATTGACCATTTCTTTGGATAAATACTTATTCAGATTTTTTTGAGAAATTTTAAATTGAGTTTTATTTTTCTTTATGAATTGAAAGAGCTTTTAAAATAATATAGCTACAAGTCTCCTATGAGATACATTATTTGCAAATATTTTCTCCCATTCTTTGAGTTCACCTTTCACACTCATGTAGGGTGTCCTTTGAAGCACAAAAAATTTTAATTCTGATCAAGTTAAATTTATGTACTTTTTTCTCTGGTCACTTGTGCTTATCTAAGAAACCAAATCTAAGATCACAAAGGTTTACTCTTATCCCTCTGTTTTGTTAAACTTAGCCACAATATCATCATCACGTCTAAACATATAAACAAGTAAACCCTTAAGATCACCAGATATTTGGTTTGTGTTCTGATTTCCAGTTGTTTCACAAATGTCAAAACTGCATGTGTCTGTGTGTGCACAAATTCTACTCCAGTTAATCTCATTACTTTCTTCCTATTTATTTGCAAACAGCTGGATTATTAGTCGTGCAGTTTTTTACAGTGTGGATTTTATAATCTAAATCCCTGTACTGCAATTTAACTTGTTCTTTTGCCCTCTTTGTGTTCTATAAATTGATAGTTGGACCTAGAAACTTGGTCTGATTCAGAGTTTTTTTTTATTTTGGCAAGAATAATTCACAAATAGTTCCATGAACCCAAGCTTATAAAGGTGGGTCTTATTTGGAGTGTATTCTATCTTGGGCCAGGGGCCATTTTGTTTCTGACCTGTAACCATTCATAATTTCCAATAATATATAAAGAATAGAAAGCAATTCTCATTCCTCTTGAGTCCATAATATGCTACAGGTTCCATTTAGTTTGTTCTACATCTGGCTAATCCAGTTTTTTCCCACTCTACCATTACCTTTCTCTTCACTCATATAGAATGTAAATGGAAGACTGGCTCTGCGAGATCTTCTGTATTAAGGGAGCCCTATTTTTCTCCAGTGCCCAGGAAGCTGCAGAAATTGTGTGTATTTTTCTGAAGTGAGAGTTTCGAGGTTTCACTGAGTTCTCAAATAAATCTGAATCCTCATGCGAGTGAAGGGAGATGGAGGCCCAGAGAGGGGAAAGGAGAGGCCCAAAAATGATACAAAAAGCTAGAAGTAGAGCTGGAAGTAAATGTGAAACCTTCTGGTCTCTAATTCAGGGCTTTTTATCCTCTAGTTCTAGAATACTGGTCACAAACAGCAAACAGGGCAATGATTACATTCAGGTTGCAAGTTCTTTAGAATTTTATCCATGGCAAATATTTAACCCTTCGCTGGTTCTTAGCCATGGACCTCTGATCGAGCTAGGGCAGCTATGTCAGAGACAGCCAAATACAACTGGGATTTGGATAATTTGTAGTGTTTGCGTGGTTCTGTCCACAGCACTGGTTTGTGAAATTTTTGCAGCTAATTGTGAGTTGCCTGTAAATACTTTAGGCAGTGGCCAAAGGCATCTGTGCTCCCCACTTCGCCAAGGCTTCATATTGGATGTCAAGGTATACACCTCCTCTGTCTACCTCTTTACCCATTCCTTTTCTCTCCTCCCATCCTTTAATCCTGCCCTTTCCCCACCCTTCTCTTTCTTCATCCTATTCCGTATTTCTTCCTGCTTTCCATCTTTCCGTCTTTCTCCTTCCTGTGGTCTCTCTCTCCATCTCTTTTCACCCCTCCCTGCCACGCCTGCTCCCCTCCATCCCCTTTGGTTCGCGCCCTTCCTCTTTCCCAGTCTTTTACCCCATCCCTATCTTCCATTATCCACCCCCCATCGTCCCCAATAAGTTATCCACCCCCAGGCCCAAATTGGCTGCTGGTGGCTTCTGCTTCACCGAATGAAGCGAGCCAGCCCTGGGAGCTTTGGGCCCTCCGATTGGCTGCAGAGGCGAGCACGCCAGCTCAAGTCCCGCCCCAGCCTAAGAACGCGCAGCCATGGCCTCAGCTATTGGCCTGCGGGCCAGTCAGCGGCTCTGTCATCGCCTCACGCAGGCGCCCACAGTCTCTCCGTGAATAAAAAGGCAGCCAACGGGCTGAGGTGGGGGTGGGGAAAGGCGAGGGAGAGGGCTAGCGAGGAAGGGCTAGCAAGAGTGGCTGGCAGCCTGGAATCCCGCGAAGAGAGCTAGCTTAGGAAAGCGAAAGAACTAGAAAGAATAGGGGAGACTGAGACTGACTGGTAGCCAGGCAGGCGGACAGACGCACGCCCGGACGGACAGAAGGCGCTGGAGAACCTCTGAGAGGTTCCTCCCGCCTTTCCCTTTCAAAACCAGGATTTTGCTTTTTCTGTGGCGCCCGAGAGAGAATGCTGGACTCTGCTGCCTTCAGCGCAAGTTAAGATTTCTCAGCCAGGGAAGAAAGATTGGCCTAATCCTGAGAGCGGGCAAGCAAGAGCCCCTGTCTCCATCCCCCCCCTTCCCTCGACCAAACTCTCAGGCGCCAAACCCAGACCTTCCCTAACCACCCGACTTCCTCCTCTCCTTTCTAGCATGGTGGCTGTATGGACAGTCTGACAGAACAGAGACTGACATCTCCCAATCTGCCGGCCCCCCACCTGGAACACTACAGTGTTCTGCATTGCACCATGACCCTGGATGTGCAAACTGTAGTCGTTTTTGCCGTTATTGTAGTCCTCCTGCTTGTCAATGTTATACTCATGTTTTTCTTGGGAACGCGCTGAATGGAGTCCAGCTATCTCAGCTGTTGCGAACTCTCGCTTTGATTTCATCCCGAGAGCCACCGAGAAAAAAAAAAAAAAATCAAGAGAGACAGTCCAAGACAGGGAAAGAGAGGGAGAGAAAGAGCAAGCTTCTTACTCAGGGGGGAAAACGTTTTGAGCTTCAACATGGCCTCGCTGTGATATGTATGACGTTGGTATATTATCTCTCCCTAAATCTTTTGTCATGTCTTGTCTTTTAAGTATGCCTGTGAGTGTAGTTGTGTATTGCTTGAGTGAAATTGTTGATACTTGTTTTCTATTTAAGTGTGCATGTGTGTGTGCATTCTCCATCTACGTGATCTTCATGAAGCAAGCTCTGCATCCTTAACGTGGCTTCGATGTATGTGGTGTCTTGTCAATTCATTTTCTTGAAAAGTACTTTTAAACTTCATTAGGGAATTTTAGTCAAAATTTCTCTCTTGCCATCAGAAGTGTATTTGGGTTCTTTTGGGGCTCAGGTGAGGGAAGGGGTTTGTGGAAGGGCAGGATGAATTTTTGGCATTTTGGGAAAGACAGTATTGCTCTGGATGTTTGGGGGGGAATCGGTACAATAAATGTATTCAGTGAAAATGATTCTTTTAGTCTCTAATGAGAAATAAGAATTTGGGAACTGATGCGGTGGGGTGCCTTGAACTGGCAGTTGGTGACTGTGTCCTTTGAATCTCAATTTGCTGCCCAGTGTTCAAAATTTCCAATTGGGAAAGAAGCCAACTTTAAAACATTTCTTAAATAATTAAATGTCAATTTCTTTGGAATTGTGGAATAGGACATAAATGTATTCTCCGATCTTTTGAATTGGCAAGAGAGGACTTTGACGAGTTGTCTGAAATTTGAGTTTGAGGTTTTCTTCTCTGTCTCATTCAGAAAACAAAAGCCAGCTCTTTACCTACCTTGGAATAATAGTACTGAATATGGCTCCTTTGGGGTAATCTCATTTGCAATAATGTTCTTGAACTATATTTTATTTAAATACAACTTGATAGTGCTGACCAGAAAGTAATGGTATTGTTTGCTTCCTTGTTTGTTGTTTAGCAGCAGAGGTCTCTAGTTGAAACATTCACGTAACTGAAAGTATGTAATGTGCTAAAATAAGAGTTTTGAACACCAAAACAAAACAAAACAAAAAACGAGGTGTAATGGGATGAGAGCTCAGGAAATGAGCTAGAATCAACATTCCAATGTGAGATGTTTGCTTGTCTGTATCATGTGGTAGTGGTTGCTGATATTATAGCTATTATTATTTTCATATGTCTGTTTCTGCTGAGAAAGCTAGCAAAGCTAGAAAAATTGTTTCAGATGCCAATATGCATAATACTTGGTTTTGGGTTTTTTGTTTGTCTTTTTTCCTCCCTTTCTACGGTAGGCAAGTCTTATTCCGTCCCTTACCTGACTTGAAATAGTGCCATTTCTGGCTTATGTAGCAATGAATCAGGGTGAATACACACCCCCACACATGCTCCAGCTACACTTGTGTAGGCGGCCGCTCATGTGTGATGTGCAAATCTGCTGGCATTATGCTGTCAAGTTCCATGTCCTGTTGTTCAATCTCTTTGAAAATGATTACGAAGGGAGAGGGACATATGAAGGGGCCCTTAAAATTGTCCTGACCCACCCAGAGAGTATTATTTAATGGCATCAGTCGAGGTTTTGAGCCTCAAAGTGCACTTTTGTTGACTCGGTGTGGGTGAGAAGCTGAGGATTTGTTGTTGTTGTGTGTATTTTCCTCATTTAGTACCATGATATAAGCATGATCTGGGAAGTTTGGGGGCATTGATTATCATTAATTACACTTTGATCCCCTTGGGAGGATCACTTGGATAGAAGAAAGAACTTTATGGTGAGAATCTAATGAGTTTTTTTCTTTTTTTAATCTGTTAGTTCCAGAGATATTATTTAAAATAAGTTTACATCTTGTGTGGATACTTTGTTTTGAAACAGTGTTGGAGAGTGGGGAAAGAGTCAATGCTATGTAGCTGCAGACTTTATTTTTCTCCATTCAGTGGCAGTTTGACCTTGGGCAATTTTTTTTCTTCCTCAGTGGGTTTGGAATTCCCTATAAATTGGCTTTTTGAAAGTTTGGATTAGGTGACCACCAAGTTCTTGCATTCTGTGATTTGGGGCACCCATAAAGACTTGATGTCGGAGGGGAATGAATTGGAAAGACAAATGAAAACGAAAATGGATTGTTAACCAAAGGGTGATGGGAGGAGGAAGTATATATCTGATTGATGGTATCTGCAGAGTAAGTTTTAACTAAAGTATTTTTTAATTAACTAAGGGCTATGTGGTAAGGAAATGGGAACTGCAACACTGGAATACATTTTGAGATTTGTTTTCTTTTTCTCTAAGGGGAAAAGAGGTCTGTAAGGCCTGTCTTTGACCCAGGCTTATGACTGTTATGAAATGCCTTCCTTTCTGGGTGCCCGGTAAACCCTTGGCAGAAAGCCTTTGGGAATGTATGTCTGGTGGGTGATAGTGGTATGTTCGTGTGTGTGTGTGTGTGTGTGCATGTGTGTGTGCACATGCAAATTCCTATGTGGATGGAGGGTGCTTTTGAGTAGGAATGAGAAATGACAGCATTGAGTTTCATGGGTCTGAATGTCTTTTCTTGTGCTAGGGCTTGTGAGAATTCAAGTGGTGCTAGGCTGGGTCAGTGTCATCCATCCCAGTCCTCCTCCTGCCAATTTAAAACCCCTCATGCTAGAGGGGTAGTTTGAATGAGACCTACCATCTGTAATTTAGCTGTAGGGGTTCATACTTTCCAAATATCTCTAGGCAGTTAAGGGGGATGTTGCTAGCCAGATGGCAGGCTACCCTAGAGCAGCCAGAAGGGAGTTTGGAGTGGTAGAGAACAAAAGGTGGCAGTGTGACTTTTTGTTTGTGTGAATCCAAAGGTTTGACATTTCTCCTTCAGATGTGTGAGAGCATGAAAAAAAGAGAAAAAGTGGGAGAAAATGAGAAATGCAGTCAGAGAAGTGGAATCTTACATATTTTTACATGCCTTCCCGTAATCTTTCCCTTTCTCCCTTATTTCCCCTGACACTGCTTTCTCCTATTCCCTATTCTAAGTGGGTGAGGAGTAAGAAAGAGAAAGGGGCTCTTCCTCTCTGATTGACTGGATGGCACCTAACAACAACTAACTTTCCTGATAAAGCTCCTTATTCCCTTCCCTCCTGTCTGATCCTTTTGAGTAGGAGATAAGCTTTTGCTACTAGGAGGAGAAAAAATCTCAGCTCAGGGATTTTAGCTCCTAGCTTTCCACCCAGGAATTAAAGAAAATGCTTTCTACTGGTATCCTAGCAACCTCTGCATCACTCAGCACCCACTGAGCTCCAGAGCCCACCCATTAAAGGCCTAGGCACTACTGTCTTCTGCACAGTGGAGGCTGGAGCCCAACTGGACTTTGAGAGATGCTTTCCCAGAGGAGAGAGAGAGAAAACAAAATTCTTACTGCTTGAAAATGCCTAGAAAACATGTTCACTGCATATGTGTAGAGCCTGGTGTTTCCAGCCATGGGGACTGTTTATTGGAAGACTTACGGATTCAAATCCATTTCTAGTAACTATGCTCTTCTTCAGAGCCAGTTCACTGCCTAGTTTTAGTGTAGGTGGACTACAGGTCTTGAAAGATATTTTTTTCACCCTAATTTTTGGCTTCAGCAGGGAGAGAGTGAAGTGATAGCTTGATAGGAACAGAGTGAGCAGCACTTTTCTTCCAGTCAAGACACTTGGATTTGCAGTTTGCCCCAATTTTGTTTGTGGGTCAGGAAATCTTGCGCAGCCCAGCTGTAGTGTGGAATTCTTGGAATGGGGAGGGTTTTTTCCATGGTTCAGTGATATATGAGGGGGCACAGTGAACAAATTAGGAAGTCAATTTGAATGCAAAGATGATGAACAGGGCTCAGGGCCTGGCTCAGATTCTCTCACCCACTTGTGTGTATGATTAAGTTTCTAGGGACCTGAGGGATCCCAACAAGCCTGTGGGTGAGGTGCTCAACTGCCCTATAGTGAGACCTAGATTGAGAGTGCTTGGCTGTGAACAGAAGACATATTCTGGTAGTTGCAGCGGTGGTGCCAATGTATGTCCTCCTCAGCCTCTGATCCCTTGGCCTGCTGAGTACTTGCTCTGGGGAGGGACCTGACAGTCGAGCCTTTTAAAGCATCTGAATCCAGCTCCAGTAGCATTGATAAAGAAATGGGATGGAGAAAACCAATCTTAGAATTTCTAGTCCTTATTTTCAGCATTGCAATTTGTTTAGGCCATTTGAGTCTCTGGCTTTCCAAGAAGCCTTTATTAAACCTTAGCTCTTCCAGTAAGTGGCCAGAGTTGTTCCTCCTGCTCATAGGTGGATCTAGCTCTCTATTTAGTTCATTGTGCTTTGTTCTGGCACTAAAGTGTAAAATGGAAAGACTAGCAGAAAAAAGGGCCTCCATGAGAGGCAAGGCTTGGGAAACAGTCCAGTAATGACTATGTTAATAACCCTTTGTCAGTGCATGGGCCTATAAACTTTATAAAGCAATTTCATATCCTTTCTAATTTGAGCATCACACCAGCCTTTGTGAAGTGGGTAGGGATTATTGCTATTTCTAGTTTTACAGATGAGGAGAATAAAAAGGTGAGAGCAATTGGTGGAATGAGAGTGGGTCTGCCTTTCCAATAAAGAGGTAGGAGAGTCAGAGTTGATCATTCCCAGCAGTGTGAAGCTGAAAGGGGTCCTGTAGGTAGGGAGATGTGTGTGACTCATGCCTGAAGTCATATCAGCTCCCTCAGCTTTACATGCTTATATGTGCTTTTTAGTATCTTTCTTTAGATAACACTTTTTCATAGAATTCTTTAGTCTATAAAATGTTACCTTTTTGTCTTGACTATGCATCAAAGTGTTCTCTTTAGTCAGTTTTTTTAAATCACTATTTGATATCTTAAAGGTAAAAGCCAATGTGAATTGCTGAAGCCTAAAATAGAGACTATTTTGAAGGGGTTGCAGTTTTCATGGAATTGTCCTTTTTGAAGTAGTCATATATTTCTATATTTCTTTAAAAATGTGCCTTTCAGAGTTGGGGGTGTAGCTCAGTGCTAGAGTGCTTGCCTAGCATGTGCAAGCCCTCGTGTTCAATCACCAGCACTGAAAAAAAAAATGCTGCTAGGAACTGATCACATGCTATTCCATGTGCAGGCTGAGCAGGATCAAGTATAAAGGGTCTTTGATCTGTCTGTGAAGTGTCTAATAATGCAGATTTCTACTGGTTCTCAATCTTCACTGAACATTCAGATCACTTGAGGAGTTTTTAAAATACTTAGGCCAGGTCCCCACTCTGAGATATTCTGATTTAATTTGTATGGGTTAGGCAGTTGTTTTTTTTTTTTAAATTTAAAGCTTCTCAAGGTGATTTAAATATGCAGCCATGGTTGAGAGCTACTGCACTGACTTTTTGAAACCCTTTCCTGTCTGATTCAGTCCTCTTGTGAAACAATTTAGGTTTTTTTGAACCAAACATGTTAAATTTTATTTTTTGTTTGGTCTGTTATTCTGGATTTTTATGGGTTTAAAGTTTTTTTTCTTCATACTGTGCAAGAAATTAGCAGTTTCTTCTAGCATTACATCAGTTAAACTCTTTTGTTTGTCTATTGTTTTAGCCTTTTGGGGGTTATAAATATTTTTCTTTGTGCCATGCAGATTAACAATCTCTCCAGCATTGCATCATTTGAAAACTCCAAAAGTATCATTTATATTGTGGACTCAAAGAAATGTTTAATATGATGAGGTTAATGCTACTCCTCTGGTATCTTATAAGAGCCCTTCTTGAAATTGGAGCCTGTTAATTTGTGTATGTATCTTGTGAAATAGTGCAGACTTTCTGTCTGGGCTGTCATCTATCTTACAAATGTGTTTATGAGGATAACATCGCATGAAATTTATTGTATGTTTTGTGAGCATCAAGATATGCTAGATTCATATCTATCATCTGCCAAGCCAATGGTCCTATCAGAATAAGAAATATAAGTTATTTGGCATGTTACTTTTGATAAATCTGCTTGCAGGTTCTAGAACTCCCTGCTTTCTTTCAGCACCCACAAGCTAGATGTTTCTTAACTGGGTCCAGAATTTGGCTGAGGGTCAGTGCCACAACTACTGTGTAACAATTCCTCTTCTTTGGAAAAGCAGGGCATCATGGATGTAGCTTTAAAACAGGATATATTTTGTCCTCATAGAGTTCAGGAAACTGCATGTTTGCTTTGTTGTTTGGCTGAATTGTTTCCATTAACCCAGTGGTTCTCTGCCCAGCCTGCACATTGGAATCACCTGAGGAGTTAACAAGACTAACAATTCCTAGAATCTCTGATTCTCTGATTGAGTTGGTCATGGTGGGGCCCTGGCATCAATATTTTTCTAAAAGCTCCCCAAGGTGATGAGGATGTTTAGCTAGGGTGAGAATGACTGCTGCAGAATGCTTCAAAGGAAAACACTTGTCAGCCTGAGTCTGGCTTATTATGCATGTGAATAGGTAGGATTGCAGATGGTAAGATTTTATTCCAGGAATTGTGGGGGCCTTGATGAGTTCTAGAGGCTTGTGCCCACTCAACCCCAAGGAGTGAATAGTCTGTTCCCTGGATTTAAAATATAGTTGGTCCTCTGTATTCACAGGTTCTGCTGTATCCACAGATAGAAAATATTTGAAAAACAAAATGATAGTAAAAATACATGTAAAACAATGCAATATAGCAATTATTTGCATATCAGTTACATTGTATTGGGTATTATAAATGATCAACTGGCGACTTAAAGTATACAGGAGGTGGGACTTGGGGGTATTACTCAGTGGTAGAGCATTTGCATAGCATGTGCGAGCTCCTAGTTTCAGTCCCCAGCACTGAAGTAAAAATAAAAAAAAAAGGAGATGTGCATAGGTTATATGAAAATGCCACACTTAATATAAGAGGCTTGAGCGTCCTCTGATTTTGGTATTTAAAGGGAATCCTTGAACCAATCTCTCACAGATACTATGGGGTGCCTATGGTCAGCTGAGATGGTTTGAACCCTTCAGGAAAATAAAAACAATTTCTGCTCATATACTGGGTTACACCAGATAAATTATTTCTCCTTTCTGAAATTTTTTTCCTCATCTGCAAAATAAACATAGGTAGATTAAATGGATTAAAAGATTCCTTCCAGCTCTAGTAATGTGTGCTTACTTTGTGATTAATAAATGTTCAAAGTGATTATGGATGTTATCCAAAACCAGCAGGTAATCTAAAAATATGTTTTAACAGGTTTAGAATCACAGGGTGGTCATAGGCATAATAGATTTGCCTAATTATTTCTACTTTGCTTAGGTTTTTTCTATAACAGGTGAACTATAGATTGTATTCTTTGAGCAAACATAGGCTAGTAAACAGGGAAGAGAGCCATTAGTGATTTGAGTAGTAGGGAGTATACCAGCTTTGGGTTCAGCTTATTCAAGAAATATGTCATATGAATAATTGAGGATTTTCTCTTGGAGATACAGAGCCAGTCTTATAGGTCTGGGAAAGCCTAGGTGTTGAGGAGCTGACTGCTTTGACAGCCCAGAACCCCTTCCTCCAGGATTTTAAGAAGCCATTTACTTAGTTAATATTCTACTACTATTATTACTATTGTATTACTTACTTACTTGTATTGTATTACTTACTATTGTATTACTTACTTACTTGTATTGTATTACTTACTATTGTAAGTAATAAGAATAGTAATAAGAGTCTTAACAAAGTTCCCTAGTTATTTCATTGGCTCCATTCCCAAACCTACAAGTACTTTAGGGAAATGAGGCAACTTTCTCAAGGTTACATAGTAGCAAGTGATAGTGGCTGACCTAGAACCCAGGCAGCTTGTCACTATATCGTTCAGTACTTCCAGTGTAGCCTGCACTGTGGATTCTGTAGTCAGGATGCAGTCATGACTCTGAGAAATAAAGGTGCCCATTGACATAACATAGTACTCAGGAGGAAGCTTTGAAGAAAGGATCAAAGGGGGCTACCTGGAGGAAGAGGAAAGGTTAAGATACAGAAATGTCTGAGTTCAGCTCTTTCTTGCCTTTATTATTCTTATGTGCTAGTTGCAAGCCCTGTCAGGGGTTGGGTATTTGAGCTTCAAGCACTAAGATTGGGAGTTGGTAGCAGAGAAGAGGGAAAATTGTGCATGCATTGTGACTGAAAGTATATAGAAGGCAGATTTGTAGTAGGAGAAAGACACTGGAAAAAAGTTCAAGAGCCCTAGGATCAAGCCATGATTCTTTACCTACCTTGCTTCCATGTCTTGATCAGGTCCTTTCCCACGTGGACCTCAGTTTCCATGCCAATAAAATGAAGAGTGGTTTCAGTAGAAGAATCATGTTCTCAAATGAACTTTTAGTCAGAAACTTCTGCATGAAATGGGAAAAAGAAGAGCAGGTCTGGTTGAAATGGGCCTAGGGCAGGCAGGGGTATAGGACAGTCTAAAGTTCCAGGTAGCCATCTTGTCAATGCACTTTTGTTACTAGGGGAGGGCTGTACCCAGCTAAACCAAAATGTATGTGAGATAGGACACCCATGTATGGGATGCATGATGGAGGTAGGTCTTTCATTAAAATCATCAGACTTCCCAGAAAAATCACTTAGGGGCAGAGATGAAAGTCCTTCACAAATCTGCAGCATACTGCCACTGCTCCTGTTTTAAATAAAGAAGTGGGAAAACTAAGTCACAGAAGGGAATAAGGGTCCAAAGTTGCAGTGATGGGCCTGGGATCCTGATTCCTCAAATCAGGCCATTGCGCATTGTGTGCTGTTACCTTCTATATAAGGTTCTGGTTCTATGCTCTCTTGGCTGGATCAGAGACCTGAATACTCTTTCAGGTTTGATTAGAAAAAGAAAGCTGATGAGAGGCTGCAAGAATCAAGAGCAGAGAACAAGAGCATTATGTAACCTCCTGGAGGGGAAAAGGCCTGTCAGCAGTCCTTCCGGTGCCAGGCAGTGGGATGGGGGTGGTGGGAACACAGAGTCTCCTGTAGGCCATACTAGCTCTCCTGAGGCAAAGAGCTGTGGCTGCAGCCCTGTGCTGAGTAGCCATCATCCTCAGGGCCCACAGGAGTCTATCACAGTGCCTCCATAGACAGCTCTGGGAATGGCTCTGGCAGCTGATTTCTTTGCCTGCCTGCCTGCCTGCCTGCCTGCCTGCCTTCATTAGAGGAGGGGGAGCCATGTACCTCCTGCCTAGCTGGCTGCAGGAAGGATGTGCTAAGAATCCACCCCTCACCCTCTCAGAGTGTGGTGCCTAAAGGCAGTAGCTACTTTTAGCTGAACCTCCCACAGCCTCTCCTCTACCCACTCTGTTGCTTCCCCCTCTGTGAACTGTGCTGGCTGGCAAGAGGGCTGGGCAGTAGGTGCCCTGGGATTGAGATAGAAGCACAGGAAGAGCCAGGTATTTCCAGGAGGGCCTCTTATAAGCCTGGGATGGTGGCAGGGCTCAGAACAAAGTCAAAATGAGTATACTGCTTTGTGCTCAGGACCAAAAGGGAATGGAGAGATTTATTAATTTCCTTTGGACCTTGCAACCACCTGAGGGGCTTGTCTTACAAATCAAGATTGAACTGTATAGGAGTACTCAAGAAGATTTATTAGACAGAACATGTATACATTCTGTACTTGCATTTACAGGATAACAGAGGCTAGTGGATACCTACTTGGTTCCTGACTCTGTGTTGTGAACATTGTGTTACACTTTTCAATGCATCTTATGCATTATCTCTCTTGAACTTCTTTGTACTCCCATGAAGTAGGTAGGACAGGGATTATCTCCATTTCACAGAGGAGAAAAAAAATGCTCAAAGATTCATTATCAGCCAGGCACGGTGGTGCACACCTGTAATCCCAGCGATTCAGGAGGCGGAGGTGGGAAGATCTCAAGTTCGAGACCATAGGCAGTCTGTGTAATTTAGCGATACCCTGTCTCAGAAAGTAAAAAAAACATATATATATATATGGGCTGAGGGTGCAGCTCAGTGGTCCAGCAATTGCAAAGCATGCAAATGTGAGGCCCTGGGTTCAATCCCCAGTACCGAAAAAAGAAAAAAAAAGATTCATTATCTAATAGATGCTTTCAGCCTGATCTGGGTTCAAGCTCTGGAAGTTACAGTGCTAAAGTCAATCCAGACAGCTTTATCTTCTACAAAAGGCATGCTAGAGCTATCCTGGGTTAAACTCTCTCATTGTAGAAGTTGTGGAACTTGGCTCAGAGAAGAAAAGGAATTTCCCAAGGAAACACAATTTATGTGTAGTAGTGCTGGGGTAGAACATTGCCTGATAAAGATGTAAGTATCTGAACCCATGAGAGATGCAAGCCACTCTGGTCTTTCCTCCTTACTGGAGTTTTTTGGGAGACCTGTATGGTGTAATGGAAACCAGAGGGTCATTGCACTAGGAGCCTGTGACATTGGGTAACTCAGGCTCTTAGACTTTTTTTTTTTCTTTAAAACTGGGGCTGATAATGCCTGCGAATTCTCTGAAGTAGAAATCTTCTGTGGGTGACTGTCATGGTAGAGGAGTCTGACACTCAGTAGTTCCTCCATAAAAATTGAGAGGTAGCAAATAGGAAGCCAGTCACTGAGTGACCTTGAAAAATCCCTTTGTCTTTTTACCTCAGTTCTCTCCATCATAGCACAGAGGACACTTTTTTCATTGTTCTTCCTTGGAAGGAGAGAGGTCCTATAATCCAGCCCATGTTTTAAGTACTTGGTGGAGAACTGGGATTTTTTTAAAAATAAGCTTTCTTTTATTTATCCCCAGCTCCATTCTCCATGGAGTCACACACATGTTGCTATGAATAGCAAACCAGCTTTCTCTCTCCCTATCTCCCACAAGGCTAAAACAAGAGCTTGGAAGAAAGCCCAAATTAATTATGTTTTTATTTAGCACCTTCTTGAGTCCATCAAGCCAGAACCACCTAGATACTTGGCAACTAAAAACCAGTTCTTGGCCCCCAGATCCTTGGCTGTGATTGGTGATGAACATTACTGGGTTTTTATATGATTAGGAGTTGTTTTAGTATGCTTTTGACCACTGATCTATGTAGAACAAATCAATATTCTTCACCTTTATCTGCATCATTATGTTTGAAAATGTCTTACTGTTCTAGGGGCAGGTCAAGAAGATAAAAACTATTGAATAGTTTTCTATTCCTAACATATTGGTCTTATCTCCATGACCATATGAGGAGGGCAAGGCCAAGGTTATTTGCCTCATTTTGTAGCTAAGGAAATTGAAGATCAGAGAATTATTTTGATTGGCTTATATTAGTGCTGCTGCTTTAAAGACAGTGGTATGCTAGTATAGTATATGGAATTAGCTATTACAAATCCAGCAATACCAAGGGACTTTGAGTGAGTTCCTTCTAAAGATGCCTTCTGCACTTTGTTTCTATCTAGAGCTTCTAAAAATAAAAGTCAAGAGGGCAGAGAGAATTAGGTGGATACCACTAGATAACTCTGGTCAGACTAGCATTGAACTATTAATTAACTCTTCAGATGCATCTACAATAAGTCCATCTGGATGTCATATTGTCTAGGAATGCATGAGAAGCCTTGCCAAATACAGAAAAGCAACACTAAATTCTGCAGCATTTTTTACCTGACTTAGTTTGGATGTTTTGTCTTTGTGGATTATCTGATTTTATTCTTAAAGAGTAGGTCTTGAGCTTAAAAGCTGGCTCCTTACCCTTACCAGTTCCCACAGTCATTCTAAAGGGTGAGAAAGAATGATTTGGGTAAACCACATGTTATATTGCATAGACTTTGGTGAAGATTGTATGTCTTTGAGGCTCTTTTTATCCCTTTTATTCCAGTCTACTCAGGCCACTGGGAAAATGAGTGTGGAACCATACTATGCCTGCGTTTAGTGGGGAGGCCTTGCTGGGATGAGACATCTGCAAGTGCTAATCTAAGTGTTCATATATGTATACTGAAACTTTGTGCTAGTGGAAACGACTTAATCCATGAGAAATCACTCAATAAGAGTAAGAAAGAACACATATATTGAGCTTGCTCTCTCACAGTAGTTCTCAGAAATTGAGGTGTAAGGAGAGTCAGGGAGCTGTCCAAAGTTTCATAGTTGATCTTTGATCCTTGGCCTCTATCTGTATTTAGCTCGTGGCTGCTTGACTCATAGTTGTGAGGGTCTTTAGCAGAATAAGAGTAGTATATAAACCTCTTCAGAAAAACACCTATGCCCACCAAATTCAGGAAGTTACAGAAATAAATATTGAACTCAGGTCTTTTGTACTGCTTAGGTGAAGATTGACCCAGGTGTTTTGAAGAAAAGGTGTTGCTGGGCTCCATGGTGCATGTCTGTAATCCCAGTGACTCAGAAGGTGGAGGCAGGAGGATCACAATTTCAAGACCAGCGGCAGTCTGTGTAACTTAGCCAGACCCTGTCTCAAAAACTAACAAAATGGGCTGGGGGTGCAGTTCAGTGGTCCAGCACTTGCAAAGCATGCAAGCGCGAGGCTCTGGGTTCAACCCTCAGTACTAAAAAAACAAAAAGAAAAAGAAAAGGTGTTAAAAACAAATTGTTGAGGAGGAAAATTGGTTCACCCTTATTGCCTAGCCATGCTCTACACTCCCCTTCCCCCCACAAACACACACTGTAGGTTACTTATAATACAAATAACACACTGAGACACATGTGCAGCCTATTTGGGACACATTCAGGGCACACTCCAGTGGGGCACACTTTTACCTTGACACACTCAGCAAATACCATATATTCTCCAATCTAATCTTCACTCTTTTAACGGTTTTAGAGGGCTACAAAATCAGGTGCAGATTAGCGTCGAATTCGGATTGGATTTGAAGTCCTCAAATTGTGATTCTAATTTGCATCTGATTTTGCAGCCCCTCGACCGTGACCAATCCATTCTACATGCAATTCTAATATGCATCTGATTCTGTGGCCCTCCAAAACTGTTGGAAGAGTTCAGGTTAGACTGGAGAATATATAGTATATTCAGTTAAGCATGGGGTACACTCACTTGAACATTCTTCAGATAAGCTGGGTACATATACAGGGGCACACATCAAATATACCTGTGCACATTTACAGGTATGAACACATGTGGATGTTTATGAGGCATAAATGTATACCTATATGCTCATGAGGCACACAGAGATACATATTCAGATATTCTTTTATCCCCCAGGACACATTGTTGTATCTCTGAGAGAGACACTCCTAAGGACATACTTGGAAAAACACTACCCATACCATGACACACATTTGAATACACCTATGGGACATACTCATGCTCCAGACACCACCATGCAGAACACATTCTACCTCTAGGGCCAGCCAGCTGAACCTTTCTTCTAAGTTGGTATGATAGGGCACTTGCCCCGGCTGGTGGGCCTTTACCAGTTTGCTCTGGCCATTTCTCCTTTCTCCCTGAAATCAGGCTGGAGAGGGCAGTGAGCGCAGTAATAAAATGGCTACTAAAGGTAGCATGTGTCATAACAGGCTCCACAAGGAAAACAAGGCTCAGATCTGAGTTCTCAGGTATGAATTAATAGGCAGATGTAGAATAATAGAGAAAGTAAATTGGCACCGATCAATGCAAAAAGCTTGAGCAAAGTCCTTCAACCCCTGTCCACTTACAAGCCATTACAGAGTGATACAATTGTGAAGAAGTACCCTAGAAAAACAGAAAATAACTGAATATTAAAGTCCATTTCTCCCTGGGAACGAAACAACAATTTGGACTATAGCAAATATATCTAAATTGTGGGTGGGAGAGTATGGGAAGATATGAGGGGAGATGTGGTAGGATGCATAAAGTGAGTTCCCTCTGGGCAGTGGCCCAGCTTCTCCTGTATTACTGGTGGGCTGAGAGACCAGCCACATCCTTAATGACCACAACCCAGCCCCTAGGCATAGCAGCTTGGGCCATCTGGCCCCAGTAATGAAGGTCTACTATTTTTAGAGCTACTCAAGCTAGAAACCAGGTCATGGTGTCCCGGGGAAGCCTTTTTGGCCCTTGGTACCAAAGGTTGGAGCTGGAAGCAGGGGGCCCTAAACTGGAAAAACGGTGAGAAGCAGTGAAATAGGTATCCAAAGTGTACCAGGCCTGCCCTTGAGCAGCATCTTCAAAGCTTCAGTTGATTTGTTGTTGACTGTGATATCCACATGATCATTTCTCCTCAGCTCTAGACTTGAAGTCAAGAAACATGAGTTTTGGTTGCTACTCTACTTCTTATGCTATACCTCAGTCAGGTTCCCCTTTCTTTTCTGGATCTTATTTAGTCTATTGGTAAAACCACTAGTATTACCCACACATGGTATCTAGGCTCCTATAGGCTAAGAGTTGAGAAAATGCTTTGTAAATGCCCTTGTTCTCTACCTACAAAGCTGAATCTTACCTATCCCTGAGCTGGTTTTAATGCCTACCATCAGCTGGGGTTGACCCCTATCAAGCAGCCATAGAAGGAAAAGGCCAAAAAGGGGACCGAGGGAAGGCACCTTCATGGGATCAGGTTGGGCATAGTCATGCTGGATATATATATATATATATATATATATATATATATATATATATACATATATATATATATATACATATATATATATATACATATACATATACATATACATATACATATATATATATAGATGCTTTTCAGTGCCAGGTCATACCTTCTGGAAAAGAAAATAGGTCTGTAACATTTAGGTGGTCAAATAGCTTTGATTCCTTAGGAATCCTAAGCAATAAGGAAAAGAGAAGCATCTGGTCCCGGACTTCTTCCTAACTGGCAAAAGCAGTGCCAGGCCACCTGTACCTGCTACCTGCTAGAGGAAGTGCCTAGGGTGCTAGCTCTGGCCACAAGAGAATAACTTATGCTAAACCTTTGTACCTATGGCCATTTCATCTGCTTTGTTGAGGGAGAGGGGTCAGGAACTAAGATATAGAGCTCAGATTGCTCCCCATCCCAGATATTGTGGGTAAAATTCTGAGCCTCAGTTTTCTGATCTATAAAATAGGTTTAACTGTAATGTCTCTTGGGATTTGAGGGTACAAAGAATGCATTGTGACAGGATGTGGAAAGTGTCATGTAAAATGTTGAACATGTGTTGCTGCTGTTTTGAATGTTAAGATTTCATCCAGGTTATCATTACAGGAAATTTAAATGTAATCAAGGAGCTCGTCTCCACTTAGCCATAGCATTTTGTTCAGCCATTATTGTGTCCATTTCACAGATGGGGATACTTAGGCTTAGAGAAGGGAGATATGAGCCTGAGGACACAGGATTAGGTAGTGATGGATTTAAGATTAGAAGCCATGCATTTGGACTCCCAACTTGATGTACTCTGTATGGTCCCAAGCAGCCACCCAGTGATTTCCAGTGCTAAAGGAAGTAGCAACTTAAGTAAATATATGTAAAAGCTTAGAGTTTTCTCTGATATATAGTAAGAATGAGAGGCTACAAATATTTGGGGCCCAGTCATCCCAGCATTGTCCCTGCTTACCCACTAGAGGCACACTGATTGATCCTTCCTCCCCACAGCGGCTCACGTCCCACTCGTCTCCTGTCTCCTGCATGTTGGAATCAGTGAAGCGTTGGAGAAGATGTTAAGCTGTTGTAAGAGGGAATTGTGCTTCTTGTTTTAGCCTCTTGAGGAGGATCCCTGGAGGCACTTGATCCACCTTGACCACCCCCACCTCCTCACAGCTTCCTGCATATGGAAGCGTTGTGTGGCTGCCCTGTGTGCTGAAAAGGATCTGGGGAAATAATGTCTGGGGACCTTGATTTTTAGAGGGTTTTACCAAATCTTGAGAGATGTTGTTGTTGTTATGGGCCCTCGAATCAGGTTTGACTCATAGTGACCCTCATAGGGCTTTCAATGGCAGATTGTTTGGGGATTGTTTTTTGGGGGGGGAGTGGATGGCCACATCTCCCATTTATGTGGTGCTGGAGATCGAACTTGGGTCCTTCAGAAAGTGCAGAGCAGCACTCTACCAACTGAGCTAAACCCTAGCACTCTTGAGAGATGATGTTGTTGCTGAGTGCCACTGGGTCATGTCAGACTCATAGTAACCCTCATAGGATTTTCAATAGCTGATTGTTTCAGGATCGCCTCAGGAGTGGATTGCCATGTCCTTCTCCAATTTTTGCGGTGCTGGGAATCAAACTCAGGACCTCAGAGACTGCAGAGCGGTGTTAGACCAACTGAGCTAAATCCCAGACCCTCTTGAGAGAGAAGATGGTTGAAATCCAAGAACCAAAGTTGAGAGAGTCCCTAGAGACCATCTGAACTGACTCTGACCTGGCTTCATTGTGGCCATTAAAACCCAGTTGGGCTTTTCTCCTTCACTGTGCCATACAGGCACCTTCTTTTCTTCCATTGTACACCAAGAACTCTTGAGCTGAGCCAAATCTCCTAGACCATTCTAGTTTGCTTATTTCTGTCATTCTGCATCCAGGGGGCGGGTAGGCATATTGAGACAGTGATGAGAGGAAGGAGATGGAGAAATCTGTGGAGGTTAGGCATTAGGGGAAAGGCTTTTTGTGTCGCCTCATGTGTCTCACTACCAGTATGTTATTTTTCTATCTTTCATTGATTGGCTGGTGGAGCCTAACCCAAACTGTTAGTTTTTTTCACTTGTGCTGTTAAAATCTGCAGACTGCCTACAGTGTGGACTTTTCTAGGGGACTGGCCAAGTAGCATGCTCACGTGTGCGCATACACGTGTGTGTGTGTGTGTGTGTGTGTGTGTGTGTGTGTGTGTGTGTGTGTGTAGGAGAAAAGAGGAGAGACACCTTTCTTCAAGTTTGGGAGCCCAGAGAGTTAGATAGGGAAGGGTTAGCTGTCATGGCCCTAACAGAAATGGCTTATGTAATTTCTTTAGCTCTCTTAACTTCTATATACCTCATTTAAAATCTTTTATTTCTGAATAAGAAATACATGATTCAAAATTCAAAAGGTACAAGAAGGTACAGAGTAAAAAGTCTCTTGCCCTCTAGTCATCCAGCTTCCCTATGCAGAGGCCACCAGTGAAGCCTTCCAGAAAAAAAATTCTTTGGATATATAAACAAATACAAATATATTACTCTTCCTTTTTATGGTAATATACTATACACACTGTTCTGCATCTTGCTGTATACCTTGGAAAGTCGTTGCTTGAGCTTCTTTGGATTGTACCTTGTAAGGGTGTGAGGGTGTGCTGTGGAGAGCAGAGATTAAGAAACCTGGTCCTAGAGCAAAATTGCCTAGGTTCTGCTTCTGGCCTTGTATAACCTTTAGCAATCACTCCATCTCTCTGAACGTTGGTTTCTCCGTCTTTACACTGAGGATGAAATGTTAGAACATGTAAAAACCTACATTTGTCATAGTAAGCATTTAATAATTGGTGGCCATTTTTTCCTTATAAGGAAAAAATAGTGAATCAATATTTGAAGTCAGAAGACCCAGGTTTTCTTCTGGCCTCTGCTTCTAGGAAGCTAAGTGATTTCCTTTTTCCAGGCCTCAGTTTTCTTGTCTTTTATATGGAACAACTTATCCTCACTTTGCTTACCTCAGAGCTGCTGGTGGTATCCAATGAGCTCATAAAAATGAAGCAACTTAGAAACCATAATATACCAAAGAGATGGAAGAGGTGCTGCTTAATTTTTTGGTAGAAACAATATTGGTAGCTTGAACCAAATGCCCTGAACTGGGTGGAGGAAGTAGAGTTCTTCCTTCTGGCAGAGGAACCCAAAGACTATCTTGGAATTCTATTCTGGGTAGGCATAGCCCTTTGCAAATTTTAAAAAAGTAGTTTTTGTCTTCTGACTTTTTTTTATCAGACCTCATCCCTCTAGTGACTTCTTTGTTTTAATGCTCCGCCCACCCCCAAAGAAAACCTTTCAGAAGCAAGGCTACAAGCTTAGGTAAAAACAACCTTAGGCCAGGCCTGGTGGCTAATGCCTATAATCCAGCAACATGGGGGAGAGGGTGGGTGGGCAGGCAGAGGCAGCCTGTATAATTTAGTGAGACCCTGTCTCAAGGTAAAAATAAAAAATGGACTGAGGATGCAGCCCATGGTAGAGCACTTGCAAAGTCTGTGCAAGGACCTGTGTTCAATCCCTTGTTGTTGCTGAGTGCCATTGAGTTGTGTCTGACACATAGCCACCCTCATAGGATTTTCAATGGCTAATTCCTTTGGGATTGCTTAGGGGGTGGATTGCCACATCCTTCTCCCATTTTTGCAGTGCTGGGAATTGAACCCAGGACCTCAGAGGCTGCAGAGCAGCGCTCTACCAACTGAACTAAATCCCAGCCCTGTTCAATCCCTAAGTCCCCAGGAAAAAAAAAAGAGGAAAAAACCCAACCTCAGCTTTCCATTTAAAATAACCTTATTCAGCTAGTTCAGAAAGTAGCAGGATTGCCCAGGTTCACACAAGAAATCAGTAATCAAGCCAGGCCTGGAGCCCATAATCCCAAATGCATTTTTTTTCTACTTTTTCTAGTAGCATTTATATCTGTATTTGAATTTGAGATTTGAAAGACATCTGTTCAAGAGGGAGATTCTGGAAGTGTCTCTGTTCAGCCTTCATTCTGAGTATTTTTACTCCTTAATCCCCAGAAGGGACACCCCTATTTGGGAGCCAGAGGAGAAGGAAGGGCAAGGGCTGCTTGTAGAACTGATAAGGTATGTAGAGCTGTGGGAGGAAAGAGGAAATGTCCAAAATAATGATCTCCAAATTGAGGTTCATGGAGAAAATATTAGAAATTCTTTATATATAATTGTTAATCTCATGGTTTTTAATTTACATTTATTTGGAGATATTTATAAAGCATATACTATATTAAGTAGTGTCTGTAGCCATACCACTGTGGCCTCTGATCCTGTCAGATCTCCCAAGCTAGGCAGGGTTGGGTCTGGTTACTACTTGTATGGGAGACCACCTGGGAACACCAGGTACCGTAGGCTTGGGAGAAAGACCCAGCAACCCACTCCCCTCAAAATAATCTTCCATTGAAAACCCTATGAATAGCAGAGAAGCAGTAACAATACTGTTTCACCTATTGTATATAGGGTTGCTATGAGTCAGATGCTGACTCAATGGCACCTAGTTACAACAATATGTTAAGTAGTATGGGTTGGGGTTTAACCCATTTGGTAGAGTGCTGCTCTACACTCTCTGAGAGCCTAGGTTTGATTCCCAGCACTGAAAAAAATGAAGAGAAGGACCTGGCAACCCACTCCCCAAACAATCCCCACACAATCATTGAAAACCCTACAAATAGCAGAGAAACACTGACATAGCGCTGGGCAGGCATGGCACAGTCTCGGGTAGTGTTTTGTTCTGTTGTGCATTGGGTCACTATTAGTCAGACCCAACTCGAAGGCACCTAACAACAACATATTAAGTAGTACTTAGGTATTGAGTTAAATGTTCTTTGTTTTTGTAGATAAATTTTTTGATGAAAATAGCAGCTAAATGTTTGTTTTATGTTTAACAATAGAGGTATACAGTCCAAAAACATTGATAGTCATCCTTCTGAAAGACTGTAGGCTTAGTTTCTAATGTTAGCTCTGCTGCTGACTAGATTAACACCTTAGGCAACTTTTCTCCTTGAAGCCTCAATTTTCTTACCTATAAAACAGAGGACTGAATTAATTGTGATAGCTCTTGAGAGTCTCCAATCCTGATCCCCCCTGAGTATAAGAACCCATTGCCTTTCATGCTCTTCAGTCCCAGATAAAGTCAAGAAGAGCAGGCTCAAGCCCTGACACCTTACTGGATGCTTTGTCCCTCAATCAGTTGCCCTGGGTCTCCTTCCTTCTCCACCCCCACATCCTCTACCTAGCCCAGACGGGCAGATGCTTCCTTACATAAGATTGGCTGACCTACTTAAAGTTCTTTTGTTATAAGCACAACCACTTTTCCTGCAGACATAGACCTGGTGCCAGTCTCTCCAGGGCCCTGAGGGTGGGTTTGATTTTGCTTCTCCAGTTTCCTCTCTGACAGCATAGGTTTAGATTTTATATCATTCTGCCTATGTCTTTTGCAAGGTCTGAGGAGAAACCACATCAGCCAGTTTGAGTCCTAGGGCCTGACTCTGGCTTTGCTCACTGAATACCCCTGCCATCCACTCACCAACCATTTACTGAATGTCTGTGCTACACTTCGTCAGGATAAACATGGTCCACTCCTGAGCATGAAAGGCTGTTGATAGGGGCCAGGTATTGCTACGTGCCTTAGCATTGGTTGGATGTCTTTTCTCTCATTAGCCAGCAGGCAGAGGGAAATCAATGAACCACTGGAAGCTGTCTTCTACTTTTGGATAGGCTGTTTAAATACAGATTTCCTAACTGGACTGTAATGACTTTCCAGGAGACACATTCTCTTTGGAAATGCATGCTAAGGCCAGGAGCTTTTGCAAGCTTGTGGCCTGAGAGGGCATGCTCAATAGACTTGAAAGTGATTTTAAGTTGATTGAAATATATATTTTCCTCGCTATTTTCCACATATAGGAGCAGGTCATAGTGATCCTGACTAAATACTGTTCTTATTCTCACTACCTTCGACCAGATGGCCACATTTGGACATGTGAACCATTAGTTCCAACCTATCTCCTCCCCCCACCAACAGCCCTTCTTCCCCTACAAGATTTTAACACGACATCTGTCAAATGGATAAAAAAAGACTTTTCTTTCTTTTCTTTGCCTTGCCCACCCACCCTCTGGCTGTGGTGTTGATGAATATAGAGCTATGCATGTGGGAGGCATGGAGGACAGATTCTTCATGTAGTTCTAGCCCCCTCTTCCTACCCTTCTGGCTACCTAGAGGAACCCTACCCCCACCTTTACCCAGGAATCTTCAAGACTAGGCTTCAAGTCATAGTCTAGGAAAAACTAAGGCTTCCAAGATTGATCCTAGTGGTACCAAAGGACGAAAGTCAGGAACTCAGCTGTGGGCTCTTAAGATAGGTCCAGGTCACTTCAGAGACTTAAGGATTTTTGAGCAATTCTGCCTTTCCTCTAGCAACATCCAGATTAAAGCTGGAACCAGCAATTCAAACTGTTAAAGCCAGGAAAAAGAGAAGCAACATTTGTGATTTTTTAAAAGTATTCACAGTGTATTTTTCTTACCTTGCATCTCTGCTCCTTTCTCTGATGACCATTAAACATCTATGCAGTTGTGTAGCAAAAATTTTAGCCTGCCTTAGAAGCCACCTTGCCATAAATCCTGGCAATAATGGATTGGCCTGTAGGTCACCTGGATATATATTGTGTAAACAATTTCTTTGGCCACATACAATGCATGGCAACCTGACAGAGGTGCTAACTCTGTTGCTATGGTTTGCCTCAGAGCTTGCCTGATTTTAAGGGCTTAGGTCATAGAAATTTAAATAGAAGTTAACAACAATGCTGTTTACTGTGAATTAAGCAGATATTTTATATCATTCATAAGTATACACTCTAGTTATTCGGAGAATAATGCTCTGGTTCACAACGTTAACTTCCCCAAGTAAATACTTTTTTTCTTATCCTGAGAAGAAATTACTGAAAGAGGCTGAGAGAGTGATGATGCAGGCTGGAGTCATCAGGGAAGGGATTAAGGAGCATGTGGGCAAAGATCACATAGCTAGGAAGAGGCAGCCTAGCTCCAGTGTTCCTAAACTTAACTACTGGCTAAGAGCATGACTGAATCAGAGGCACACAGGTTGGATTGCATCTGCCTATAAGAGACTCAATTTGGCAAAAATGGAAAGCCCAGGCTGAGGGTGTTGCTTAGTGGTTGAGCACTTATCTACCACATGTGAGGCCCTGGGTTCTATTCTCAGCACTATGGAATAAAGGAAGATCCTTTCCTAGTTAGAAGCAAGGGTTGGAGTTAGAGATGGGATTAGGTTATGAAGAGCTTTGAGAGATTGATGGTGGGGAGTTATTGAAGCTTCTTGAGCATAGAGATTGAAACCAGCAAAGACAGTTTTGAGAAATACATCATTAAAGAGTATCTTGAAGAGGAGAGATGGGACAAGGTGGTGGGGAACAGGAAGGTCAACTGGAAGGTACTTTGAGGTGATGAGGTGAGGGCCAGTAGAATTTTCTGAAGTGGGAAAATTTAGGAATGAGGGGGATATGGTGAGTTCTATGTATATTTCATTGGAGGTGGTATGAGGCAGTTGGAAATAAAGGGCTGGAGGCAAATGAGAGCTAATGTAATGAGAAAGATGATTTCTCTGAGGAACTAAGTGGAGAGAACAAGAAACAAAGGTCTGTATTGAGTGTTGATGGGGCAGTCAAGGGCTAAAGTGAAAAAACCCATTCCTCACTTTCTAGCCTGGGAAAACACCGGCACTAGCCTGTGCTTTAATGTATTGCCTGCAATGCCTGAATGAGTAATCATCAGGAAGGGACTGGGCAGCTCCGAATTCTCATTTTCCTCAGCAGAGAACAATACAAACATCCTATCAAGTGCACAGAAAGGTGAGGAAAGATAGGCTGTGATAATGAAATCATTTTCCTTTGCAGGGCTAAAGTGTTAGCCTCAACAGAATGCCAAAATGAGAAGGAAATTGAGAGGTCATATATCTGGTTTCAGTCTGAATTTGACTGATAAAGAACTAGACTGAAGCAGGGAAAGGGACCTGCCCAAGCTCATTCAGCAAGTTACTGGCAGAGCTTCTTCCAATAGCCAATCTATGTCTGCTGTAAACTATGGTGCCTCCTAGCAGTGGTTGGGGCAGCCTGGGTCACACCCTTCCAGAAATTAAGGATGATTATCCTTCAACATTTTTGGTAAGATTTGTTGTAGTTATTAGGTGTCAATGTGTTGGGTCTTACTCATAGTAACCCTATGTACAACAGAACAAAACACTCCCTGACACTGTGCCATGCCCACCCAGCACCAGGCCAGTGCTTCTCTGCTACTTAAAGGGTTTTCAGTTGGTAATTGTTTCAGGATTGTTTTGGGATTGGGTTGCCAGGTTCCTGTCCCATTTTTGTGGTGCTGAAGATATAACCTAGGGCCTCAGAGATACAGAGCAGCACTCTGCTGAGCTAAACCCAAGCCACTTGGAAAGATAGCACAAGTCTACTTACAAAGCTGTATTAAAAGGATATCTGGTGACTTAAAGAGAGAACATAAAATCGCAGCTTGTTTTAGATATGCTTAAAAGGAGCCAGGTAAAGGAATTTTCTTCCTGGGTATATTTAGCCATTGAGGAAGAGGGCCTTCTGAGAGGAAAGGAGCAGGCACCAAATGGAAATCCCCCCACATCCCTCCTTTTCCTGCTGTGATGCTTCTCAGAAGGCAGGCCCAGCTCAGCTACTTTTATGGCAATTAGCACATTTGCTATTCCATACAACACATAGTGGTTCATTTTTTAAACATTCTCCCTTATGGTTCTTGATGTTCAAACTTTACTATTTCTGGCAACCAGCCAGGCTAAGTAAATATCTGTTGTATTGTTCAGCTAGAGGGAAAGAACAGAAAGAGGAAGACAAGCAGTATAGCTCTAGAGAACAGAGTGAAGGCTAGGATCCTTGATATTTTTTCCTGTGTTGGCACAACTTGCCAGCATGCTTCTTGTTGTTGCTGTCGTTAGGTGCATGGAGTTGTGTCCAGCTCATAGCAACCCTCATCGGGTTTTCAATAGCTCAATTTTTGGGGAGTGGACTGCCACATCCTTCTTCCATTTTTGTGGTGCTGGTGATCGAACATGGGTTCCTAGAAAGTGTGGAGCTGCACTCTACCAACTGAGCTGAACCCCAGCTCCAAGGCATGCTTCATACATAACCCCAGATACCCTTTGTCAGACGTACACCGACCACTGAGGAAAGCCTTGTAGATAGGGTGTGGTGGAGGCAGGGAGCTCAATTTACATGGTGGCATGAGATCCCTGGGGTGAATGAGGCATCAGTAGACAAAAGGGTAGGACCTAGACTAGGAATGTCCTCTGGGGCTGCTGGTTTTCCAAAGCATACTCCCTAGACTGGCAGCATTGGCATTAGCTGGGGACCTGATTGAAATGCAGGACCTCAAGTCCTGTACCAGACCTACCAAATTAAGATCCTGGGGCCCAGAAATCTGTTTTAACAAGCCCTGCAGAGGATGAAGAACCACAGTTTTAGGTCATTCACAGGGTATGTTATTCTCTATCTTCTTGACATAGGGCCTGTGGGGGATTTGCAAAAGCAAAATTGTAGAGAAAGGCCAACTTGAGAGTAAAATCTGCTCTACTACCTACTAACTGGATGACTGTGGACACTTGCTTAACCTTACAGATTTTCTTCAGTAGAAATGATGCTAATGGTTGGCTTAGAGAATTGTAGAACATGCAATCATAAAAACGAAGCTCCTTATGCAATGCTTAGCATGTGTTTTAAACAAATATGTTTTCCTCCACTCCTCTTACCTTTCTTCTCTCTTTTCCTTTCTTCCTCTCTTCTTTGCCATTCCCCACCACCAAAGGGCCCACTGGCGACTCTGAGTTAGCTGTAGGCATATGCCCTGTTGTTGATGAGATTAGCTTTAGATTTTCAACTCTCCAGGCCTCTAGAGTATAGTGATTATATTTCCAGGTTAAAAATGGGTACACGGGCCCAATAACACCATGTATATATTTGTGGGGTGAATGGGATAGAATATTTGAAATTAGAATTATCTTGGGAAAACTTGATAAAAGGGAATAGGATCCCATTCCATCTTTAAGCATGATAATATAATTCTTTTCTTTCTACATCCATTTATTCATATCCCAAAGTGTCTTTGGTGTGGGGGTTGGTAACAATGTGTATAAATCTGAGCAAGAACTAACATATGTTTGGTACTACATCCAGAATGTTCTGGGAATTAGAAATTATTTTGTTATAAGTCACAGAAGTACTGCCCCATGGCCCAGAGCTATTTGTGTACCTTGATAGAGTAACCAAGCACCACCTCCTGGCTTTATTTTGGGCTTGCAGGGTGAAGAGTGGGGACAGTTGGGAATTGACTTGGTGAGGAGAAGGATATAAACAAGGTTGAGAATAGAATAGAGAATTTAACCCCTTGTGTAGCCACTCTGAAATGTCTTTTTCTTGGCTTTCTTTATATAGCTTTGTTGTTGGGTACCATCCCAGTTGAGTCTGACTCATAGTGACCCTATGTACAACAGAATGAAACACTCTCTAATTCTGTGCCAGACACAAGATCTTTTTTTTTTTGTTTAAGCCCATTGTTGCAGCCACTATGTCAGTCCATGTAGTTGAGGGTCTTCCTCTTTTTTGTTGAGCTGCCACTCTTCCAAACATGATGTCCTTCTGCAGGGATTGGTCCCTCCTGGCAACATGTCCAAAGTAATGTGAGATGCATTCTAGGCATCCTGGCTTCCAAGGAGCACTCTGGTTGTACTTCTAGGACAGATCTGTTGGTTCTTTTGGCAGTCCATGGTATATTCAATATTTGTCTCAGCACCGTACTTCAAAAACATCAATTTTTTTCCTGTCTCCCTTATTCAGTGTGCAGCTTTTGCAACCATATGATGTGACTGGAAATACCATGGCATGAGTCAGGGGCACCTTCTTTTTCAATGTGGCATCTTTGCTTTTCAACAATTTAAAAAAATCTTTTGCAACACCTTTTCCCAGTGCAATGCATCTTTTGATTTCTCGACTGCTCCTTTCTGTGGGTGTTGATTGTAGAACCAAGTAAAGCAAAATCTTGGACAACCTCAATCTTTTCTCCATTTATCATGAAGTTATGTATTGATCCAGTTGTAAAGACTTTTGTTTTCCTGATGTTGAGGCGCAATCCATACTGAAGGCTGTGTTCTTTGATCTTTATCAGTAAGTGTTTCAAATCTTCTTCACTTTCAGCAAGCAAACTTGTGTTATCTGCATAATGCAGATTATTAATGAGTCTTCCTCCAATCCCTATACTGCATTCTTCTTCATAAAGTCCAGCTTCTCGGATTATTTGCTCAGCATAGAGATTGAAGAGGTACAGTGAAAGGAAACAACCCTGACACACACCTACACTGGCTTTAAATCAACCAGGGTTTCCTTGTTCTTTTAGAACAATTGCTTCCTACTCCATGTACAGATTCCTCATAAGTACAATTAAATGCTCTGATATTCCCATTCTTTGAAATGTTATCCATAATTTCTTATGATACACAAGGTCAAATGCCTTTGCATAGTTAATAAAACATAGATAGACATCTTCTGGTATTCTCTGCTTTCAGCTAATATCCACCTGACATCAGCAATGATGTCCTTGTTTCACACCCTCTTCTGAATCTGGTTTGATTTTCAGGCAGTTCCCTGTCTATATACTGCTGCAGTTGCTTTTGAATGATCTTTAACAAAATTTTACTTGTGTGTGATATTAATGATACCATTCAATAATTTCCACATTGGGTTAGCAGACACGTGGGGATGTAGCAATGTTGCAATGTTGGGGAGTGGACTGCCACATCCTTCTTCCATTTTTGTGGTGCTGGTGATCGACTTCTGAGAGGAAAGGAGATACCCTGCTACTTGAAACTCTTGTCCTTGGCTTTTGGGATTACAATTCTAGGTATCCTAACCATATACTGAAAGCTCCATTCAGGTTTATTTCCCTGGTTATTCTTCTATTCTTCACCCCCTGTCATCACTATTTCTCAAGATTTGTGGCCCTTTCTCTTAATACTTTCTTCCAGGGAGTTTTTTCAGGTTTCTTTCTTTCAGGTTTCTATTATTTCTTCTGACCCCCAAACCTTTATTTCTGTTTCTTCTTACCTCTCTTGAGTTTTAAATTTAACTGCATGCTCTCTTGCCCTTCCATATTTAACACCTTAAAAAGAAAATTTATTATCCCTTATCCTTCAGAGTCATCATTTTCTCCTTATATACTCTTATGCTTTAATGAGCACACTTAGGATTGATTCCCTCTCCTTAAAATTAACTTTGACCTTTGCTTCTTCAAACTAGATTTAAGGCCCTTTACACATGACTTCAGCACACCTTTGTAGCTGTTCCTCCCTCCACATCTCTTTCTCAGCTTGACCCTCTCCAAACTCTACTAGTTCACCATCAAATTCCCCATAGTTTTCATCTTGTGACTTTGTTTACTCTCCATTCTTCCACGTCAAATACCCTTCCATTCCCTTCTATATCTATCAAAGTCCTACCAATACTTTAAGTTCTACTTTAGTGCCCCATAAAACATTTCCTAGAGTTCAATAGCCATGTATAATCCCTCATTCCTCTGAAATCTTGTACTAGGCCAGCATATGCCAGGCATTGTACTAGGTACTGTACACCCAGTGTCTTAGGTGATCCTCTATACAACCCTGCCTATGAGGCAGACATTATCCCATTTTGCAGGTGAAGAAACTTAGGTTCCAAGTTGTATAGTTTGAAACTTTTGTCCTTGGCTTTTATGAAAGTGCACTCCTCAGTACCCTTATTACGTGCTGCAAACTCCGTTTTTGTTTGTGCCATCGACTCTTCTATTCTCCTTCTCTTGTCATTGCTGCTCTGTAAAGTAGCGAAGCCCAGAATGTAAGCTAGGTTTGTATGCTATTAGCTATCTTTGCCTACTGCTTGAAGGACATTTGTTGCTGGTATACAGATACCTCTGACCTTTAGGTAAGGGCAAAACAGCAAGCAGATCCCTGCATAGAGTAGAAACTCACTGAATGAATATTGGAAGTAAAGTGAATGAGCAAAGTGCATATGCTTGAAAAAACTTATAGCAAATTAAGTTTTAATTTTATACACAAAAGAAAGATTTGGCACCAATTTCCAGCCCAAATTTAGTTTATTTTTGTTAAAACCCTGCTAGTGTTTATGATAGAAAAGCATAAGAGCCCCATACAGCTGCCAGTCCCTTCTGGATTAGTTCTCATTGCATCTCCACACACATACCTGCCAGTTCTTGCTTCAGTATTTTACAGCTCATAAGGCAAATGGGAGTGTAGAATTATCCCCATTTTATAGGTGAAGAATATGAGACCCAGAGATAGCATAAGTTATAAGTTAATGGAGTCTGTGGAGCCAGACTATATCTGCATTTGAACTGTGGTTTCAAAGATAGTGTCCTGAGCAGTTTGGTAATCGATGCCAAGAAACTCTTTTGGACCTTCATCAAAAGCCAGAGATATGTCTTTAAACTATAAACCCTCATGGTCTCTAGGTTTGGGCTATATGGGGTTATGGAGCTCTAACAATACTTAATTGGGACATGTCTTTGGCAAAAGAGAGGAAACTTCCCTAAAAAAAATTGTTTTATTGAGAACAATGACCAGAAATTCTCTTTTCCACTGTGACCAGCAATTCTCTTTCTTCACTGAGATCAGAACAAGTAGTTGACTTTTCCTTGGAAGAAAGCAAGTTTAACATAAAAATTAATCTTAGAGGCATGGGCACCAGTGAGTAAAGGTGGCTGTTTAAATGTCCTTCAGGGTTCTATAAGACTAGGAAACATCTGTTTTTATGATATTGTGGATAAATTTCTGTAAATTCAGTGTAACTAGTGAGTACATTCTACTAGTATGATTTGATGGACATAAAAGCATATGAGGTCAGAAGACCTGGCTCCATAATTTACTCTTTATGTTATTGGCTGAAAAACCAGGTAACTTCCTGAGCCTTAGTTTCCTCATCTTTAAAATATAGGTAACAGTGAGAAACAGATCATTTACTACAGATTAGTTGATATTGTAGATGTGAAAACACTTTACAAACAGTAATGCAGAAGGTGTTTGAAATATGTTGTGAAAGGTTCTGCTGGAAATCTTTTGGGTATCCATACTGAGATTTCCTTGTGTCTTACTTTCTATGGAAGGCATGGAGGCTAGAATCCTGAGCAGTGAAGTATGACTTAGGCAGGGCCTAATGAACAGTACACCTTAGCTACATTACAAGATCAGAGTGTGTTTTTTTTAATGTATGTGTTCATATGTGTGTGATGTGCTATGCATTAATTTCATGATCACAGGGTTAATTTTATGGCAGACCCATGGGGAAGATGCATATTCTATACACAATAGTCTTATTTTATCTTCAGTCTTATGAAGCTATGATTGCCTGTGGAGTCAGAGCGTCTTCAAAATAGGCTGATGGAAAAACTGATTTCTAAAGGACATTTTCAACAACTCATTGCTGGGGAAATATTGCTTGAGTCCCTTTGCCTGGAAGGCCATATGTTCTATAATTCTAGATTATATTTCTGCAAATGCAAGGAAGACTGATGGCCTATATAAGGTGGAATAGTTCAGGGGACAAAAAGAGAGCAAATAATGCAGTGGGCAGAATGGTAGTCAGAGAGAAGCAGACTACCCTACACCCCCATCTTTATCACTATTAGATGAAAGTCATGAATATGTGTATGTGTTCTTATAGCAGCTGGATAGATGCTTGCCTGCTGGTATATGGAGCCCAGTCAGCTATCCATGAAGTCTAATGACCTGGGTAAAGACAGTGCACAGCCCTTTCCTTTAGCTTATCCCTTAACTTCTTTGTTACTCAGTTTTTCTACCTATCAAATGCAGAACTGAGAGCTCCTTTGTATCTTACAGGGTGGTTGTACAAATCACTTAATATATGCCAAGGTTGGGTTTCTTGGGCATAGACCATCACAGAAAGCTATATTCTTTCATACTCATAACCTCTCTGGATGGTATCATGTGTGGGTAACAGCAGGAGGCTGCAGGACTGGGGTCCATTGTATGTGAAGAATTTCACAGTCTTTTACCCCAGGAGAGGCAGTGTGTTTAAATAAGGTACCACCAGCTCTCAACTGGTCAATTACAAGGAGGAGGAGGAAAGGGGAGGAGCACATAGACTTGAAAGCAAATATGTTTGAGCCTTATTTCAAACATTGTTGTCAGCCTTTTCATACATTCCAGATGCAGGGATGCCTTGAAACACCAAGGAGAGATGGACTAGAACTTTCTTTCTGCTCTGGGAAAAGAGTCCATGAGTAGGGATGAAAGCATGATGCAAATATAGTCCATATTCACACTCAGGATCATTGCATGCACTGGCTAATGGAGAGGTGACAACATTGTCTGTCTTGTGGCCCAACAGAACTTGCACTCTAGTGTCATTTCCCTCACCCCGACCCCCACCACCTGAATATGTAAGTTTTCCCATGAGTAGGAGAGCTCTCTGGGTGGGGGAAGGGGCAAACAAGCTAGCCAGATGTGTGGACTGAACACATTCTCATTTTGTCTCCTAAGCTGATCACTGGAGATTCCATCGTTAGTGCTGAGGCAGTATGGGATCACGTCACCATGGCCAACCGGGAGTTGGCATTTAAGGCTGGCGACGTCATCAAAGTCTTGGATGCTTCCAACAAGGATTGGTGGTGGGGCCAGATCGACGATGAGGAGGGATGGTTTCCTGCCAGCTTTGTGAGGGTGAGTGTCAGCCTTCACTCTCCTCTCCTCTCTCCTTGGCCATGTACCCTTGGCTTCCCCTTCATCAGCCCTTGTTCTCCCACTCATTCCTTTCCTGGTGGCTTTTGTCATATTTTTTTCTTTTCTTTTAGTCCCCTACCCAGGATCTGAGCTTTCTTTAATCTTTGCTTTTCTAATTTTTAGACATTTCCTTTGTCTCTTGTTTATTTTTATAACCTCCTGCACTTCCCACCTTTGTACAAATCACTTTCTTTTTCTAGGCTTTAATTTTCTCTTCTGGGTTTGGCCTGGATGGTTTCAAAGACTCTTTTAACTCAAAATTGGTGTGAATTTTTGCCTTTCTTATCTCTTTTGTCTGCTTTATTTCTTTTCTATGTTTCTTCTTTTTTACCCTTTTTCTTGTAGTTCCATCCCAACTCCTCTACTCTCTTTGGCATTCTTCTTTTGGCTTTCTCCTATCTATTCCCCACCTCTCCTTTCTCTCTGCTTCCTTTTCCTTGCTACTCTCATCTAGGGAAGTAAGAGCACTCATGTGTATTGTTACAGCACAGACTTTAGCTGTTAATGTAAGAGTTTATACTCCCTGTCCCCCAGGAGCTAGAGCTTACTAATTGCAGATTTTTTTTGTAAGACAGTGAAATGGCTGGGATCTAAGATATGCAAGGCATGGTAAGAAGGCAGCCTGCAAGGGGTCACAAGGCTTTGGCTTCTTTGTATCATGAATAACCTGGCCATTAATGGAAATGCTCTCGGGAGGAGGTTGCGTCCTCTGGGTCACCAATTGGCAAGGTGCTATGAGAGAATAGCATGGGCTAGATGTCCCAGCTCTTGGCCTTCCTTGAGATTGTAAGCTGGAATTTGTTTGACTATTGTAAATTCTGGTGTTCTCCGTTTGAACAAAGGTGTTGGCAATTTTTTATTGCCAGGAGATGACACAGTTAATGAAAGAAATTAAGAAAACTGCTTCATGGCGAGACAAATAGCAATGATAGTTGAGGGTGTGTGATAATGATCCTTACTACATACAGCCTATCACCTTTTATTTTCTTCTGTAAGGTAAGGCTTAACTTCTCTGGAGTCTAAACAGAAGGTTAGAGGGGCTTGGGCTCTTGGATTGACCTCAAGGCTGACATTATAGCAACATGATATGAAGGAAGGGGCTGGACATTTGGAGCACACAACCTGAGCTGCAGCTTTACTTCTTCCTACCTATCTGGCTTTTGACAAGATTTTTAACCGTGAGCTTTGATTTCCTCATCTGAAAAATAAGGATAGTAGGCTTTTTGTAAGAATTTAATGACATAACGTATGCAAGTAAGAAAGCTAGCACAGTGCTTGACACATATTAGGTATTTGGCAAATGGTAACTTGTTTAATCATTCTCATTATGGTCATAATTATCATCATTATACAGCCATACCACCCTGTCCTTTGATCCCATCTGATCTCAGAAGCTAAGCAGGGTTGGGCCTGATTAGTCCTTGGATGGGAGACTACCTGGGAATACTGGATGCTATAGGCTTGAGAGAAGGACCCAGCAGCCCACTCCCAAAACAGTCAGTCATCAAAAACCCTATGAATAGCAGAGAAACACTGATAGTAGTGCTGGGCATGGCACAGTGTCAGGGAGTGTTTCATTTTGTTGTACATAGGGTCTCTATGAATAGGACCCAACTTGATGGCACCCAGCCACAATAACAACCACAACAAACCCTATTTTTAGCTCTACAAAGTTCCATGTGTCAAGGCTGGCCCTAGGAGTTGGAAGAGGCCTCCTTACTTGGGCTGCTAACCCACAAAGCACTTTTATCTGATTGGGATGATTTAGATGAGGGTACTCCTCAGAAGCAGAGAAATGGATAAAATGACCTCTCATCTCCTCCTATCCTTAGAGTCTCCTAGTGAAATATCCAAACCTTTCTCTTCTGCTTCTGTGGCATCTTTCATCAGTGTCTCAAAATGCTATGTGTATCCTGGCTCAGGTTTGCTGATTGATGAATCAGTCCTGGGAGTAGTCAGAAAGAACATACCAATAACCAAGAAAGAGCCTTCTGGACTAATGTGAGGCCCTGTACACATAGAGCTTGTATCTCTTATGCTGATTAAACTACACCCAAATCCAAATGCATTTTGCTTTTAGAGAAATGTGACTTTTACAATAAATAGTAAACTATCCAGTTGGCAGAGCACTGCGCTGTAGTCTCTGAGGTTCCGAGTTCAATCCCCTGCACCACAAAAATGGGAGAAGGACCTGGCAGTCCACTCCCAAGGCAATCCCGAAACAGTCAGCCATTGAAAACCCTATGAGGGTCACTATGAGTCAGATACTGACTCAATGGCACCTAACAACAACAAGGAATGAGGAAAAATGATTGAGCAAGCCAGGATGGCTAGACAGGCAAATAGCAGAGTCAGTCTTCAGAGTATCAGTGAACAAGCATTGATAGTTCGAAGTCCAAGACCCAGTAGATTATTCCTTCAGTCACACATCTCCAGAAGCCACTTGGTATCGAATTGCAGAGTAACAAACTACCTAAATCAAATATCCAGGCTAGTTCAATAAGAATCTTCAAAGATGGGACCTAGAAATTAGAGTTTTTAAAAGCATTCAGGTGATTTTACTGTACAATCAGGATAAGAAACAATAATCATTATATTTCTACTGGATAATAGAATATATAATGATAGCCACAAAATTAGTTTAAATTTAAAAGTGAGAAAGTTACAAGTGAAATTGATTTTCATATATATTTAATTCAGTATATCCACAATATTGTATAATATGTATTATCACTATAAAATTGTTAATATTTACTAAGTTTATGAAATCTGGTATGTATTGTGTACTTACAACACATCTCAATTTACCCTAGCAGCATTTCAAATGCTCAGTAGCCACATGTGACTAGTTGTTACTGTATCAACAACACAAGTCCAGATTTAGCATGAGTACTATGATCATAGACCTGGAGCATTAATGATAGAGCCTAAGTCATAACTAAGAGCTCCAATATTTTTCTACTATACTAGCATTTATTCTTTGAAAAATTAAGATAATATCCCATGTTGCCTTATATTTTATTCAGAATGAACATTTGCTTGACCATTGTGAACACTTTTGTTTGTTCATTTTAAGCAGAATCAAATGGTTTTCAAATCACTAATGAAGACTACCTTGGAACGTCAGGAGCCAGTTGTGGTGTCACCAGTAAAAGAAATAGTATTAGGCTGTTACATGAGTGATATGAATATTGGCTCCAATGTAGCCCTTTTAATTCTCATGAATAAGTATTTAGGTTTATATTTATGGTAAGATTGTGTGATACTCCAGAGATTGCACAATGGAAGTTAGGGAGATTCTTTCCCAGTAGATATCAAACAATAGAATTACAAACTGCATTCTTCTATATTGCTTTTGGTTGAGGATACAATGGTATTGTGAAAACCAATACTACCTAGATTAGGAAATGGCAGACCTGAGCTTTAGTGATGACTCTACTACTCTTTTGATATATGATTATGAACCCTCATTTTATCCTTTATCTCTGATGTACTGTCTAGAACCTATTTAAGATCTGACACATCTGGGTAGGACATAGAAATTGGTCACACTAAACTGTTGAACCTTCATTAGTTCTTATGAAGTTGGTAGGGAATGGAGTGTTTTTCTGGAATGCTGTGCATTCATGCTGTAGGATAACTGTCCCATTTATTCAGAGTCACCCTGAGTTGATATTTAGTAGAATCTCAGGAACATCATCCCTAGGTTATTTGGCATATAAGAAGAAACTATAGTAACAAGGAAAAGATATCCTCCCAAAACTGCATACCAACTGGATATCTTTGTAGATCACTGGGCCAAATTGATAACTGACATAATGGACATCTCCATTCCATACTTGAAAGTCTTATTTCTATGTCAACCTTCAGTCCCTAGAATGGGTAGTCAAAAATGCCTAGTGTAGTTTTGTTCAAGCTAGACCTGCTTGTTCATAATTGTGTTAAAAACGAGACAGTCTAAGAAGCCAGGATTCTTGCCTGTGTTCTGCTATTAGATATACAACTTGAGCAGCTTCCTATGAACCTTCAAAGTTCAATTTTCCTTCTTGAAAAATAGAGATGATTGGGTCTTGTGTAAATGTTCTGTAACTTGTTGTATACTGAATACCTGTAAATAGGAATTGTGATACCATTGGCTTCTATACAAGAAGTTGCCAGATATATATGTCTTCTACCCAGTCAAATTTGCCTCCCATATTTAGGATTTTAAGCTTTTATATATGTATGTCCACAGGTTCTTTTCCTTCTGTACTGAGAACATGGCTTTACAAGAGCAATGCAAGGTTCATGTACCTTCCCAGCAGTTAGTCAGGTTAAGTAAATCAGAGCTTGCTGAAAATCAGTCCCCATATGTGGCTATTGACATCCTTAGCTGCTTTCCTGGGCTAGTTTTCCCACCTGTGAGCTGAGAGAAGTCTGTTGGGATATGATTGTGTATCTAAGTAAGCAATTCTCACCCCTGTGGTAGGCTTCATTTTGCCTGCTGGGCCCCAGCTCCAAGTCATTCAGGCTCTTTTCCTTTGTCACTGTGCACAAAAGAAGCCTTTGTTTTGACTTTGGGCCAGCTTGCTGCACACTTGAGGGCAGTTTGTGTATAGGATACATTACAAACTGATATTAATGAGAAATGAGGTCTATGTGACAAGGAATGGCTTTGGTCTGAAAGTAAAGTTCTGCTCAGATGCCACAGATTCCTTTCGTTTTGTTTTTATTTTTCTTTGTGTTTTTGTTTTAATTTTAAATTTCTTTTGTATCTGGTTTGCCTGGAGGTAGAAAGGATGACGTAAGCAGGTTATTACTTTCATTCTTTGCCTTTGTACAGAACAGGTGTCACAGAAACCAAACCTCTCCTGTTCACAGGGAAGGCCACTGTTTAGAGTGCTGCTTGGCTTTTATTTATATAGTCTCTCTTTTTCCACCCAAAAAGAGCCTTGAGAAAAGCTTTTCACTTGTATGAAAACCTAGAGTCACAGTGGATTTAGAGCTGGAAAGACTCATCTTGGCCAGAGGTAGTAGCCAACTTAGGTGATTATAAAGGACCAGGCACATAATTTACTTGAGTGAACCAGGCTGAGTCAAGGGGTCCAACTGGGAAATCTATGCCCCATTTAAAGGGAGCAAAAGTGACTTAGATTGTTCCCAATGGTGGGATGGCCTATAAGGGGAGGGAAGTCCAGTGGAGCTAGATCTTCCAAGTTTTCCACAAAAGCCAAGCATTAAAATTTTGTGTAAAAATATCCATATTTTCAAAATTTTGACCAGTAATTCAAATTTTTAAAGAAACATCGTGAGATTCAAACAGAACATATCTGTAGGCTAAATTGTACCCCCACAATTCAGCTTGAAACTGCTGGTCAACCTGAATTCCTCATTGTATAAATCCTGAGGAAACATAGGCACAAAGAATGGAAATTATTTGCTTTCTCATGGAGGGAATTAGCAACAAAGCCAGGACTTGAATCCAAGCCTTCTAAATCTATCCTAAATAAGATAGCTGATTTAAATCATTGTCTAATGTCTGTGCTCCTTCCAGTATGTTTTCTGTCAGTTTATTTTTTCCTATGAGTGGGCCATACTTTCCTGTTTCTTCGTAGGCCTTGCAATTTTTATTTTGTTGAAAACTGGGCATTTTGAATATTACAGTGTGATAACTTTAGAAATCAGATTCTCTTCCTTCATTGTTTATCATTGTTGATTGCTGAGGGCTGTGGGTTTCCATTTGTTTAGTGCCTTTTCCAAACTATTTGTAAAGGCCAAATTCTTTGTCAGGTGTAGTTGCTGAAGTGCTTGTTCTTTTGTCTCATTGATCAGCCAGTGACCTGACAGAAATTTCCTTAAATACTTGGAGCCAAGAAGAAAAACTACTTTCCTGTTCTTTGCAGCTTGACTATGAACGGAGGTATTCCTTCAATGCTGTCTGAAGTGTGTTAGACAGCATTGTATGAGTGTGACAAAATACCTGACATAAACAACTTAAAGGAGGAAAGATTTATTTTGACTCAGAGTTTCAGAGGTTTCAGTCCATGGTTGGCTGACTCCATTGCTTTTAGGCCTGTGACAAGGTAGAAACATCATGGTGGAAGGCCATGGCAGAGAAGAGATGCTCACCTCATGGCAGCTGGGAAGCAGAGCAAGAGAGAAAGGGACCAGAGACAAGGTATATCATACAAGAGAATGCTCCACCAGTGACCTGCTTTTTTCAACTAGGCCCCACCTCCTAGTTTTTCCCACCTCTGAATAATGTCATCAAATTATGAATCCACTAATGGATTAATCCATTAACTATGTCAGAGCCCTCATGATCCAAACCCCACTTACTAACTTTGCATCAGGGACCAGACCTTCAAACATGAATTTTTTGTAGACATTTCTTATCCAAACCATAACATCAGGACATCTAAAGCTCTGCCTTACCCTTCGTCTGCTTGCATGGAGACCATAGATTCTCCAGAAGTAAAAGCCCGTGGTTCTTTCAGGCTTTTTTTCTGACATGTATCTGATCCTCGGCATGTATATTAGATTCTGACTTTCCCATTTATGCATTTATGGCCCTTCCAAGACTTTATTAAACCAAGATATTTCCTTCTAAGCCTCTTCCCTGTGATATTGGGTCTGTTTACTGCTTGACCCATTGACCATCTCTTGCTACCGGTGGACATGGGTAGTGTATGTATTTAAATTTTTGGACAGAGGTATCTATAGCCTGGAAAGCCACCCCAGTCCAAAGTCAGCCTCTTTGCCAGTCCCCAAGGGCCAAACAGGTCAAAAGCACACAGTATTTTAAGAACAAGGTCATTAGCCTCCTGGCACCAGCAAACCACCCCAGGAATGTGGGACACTTTCTTCTCAGCCACTGGGGAGTAGAGGATGGTAGGAGGATGAACAGAAGTGCCTTAGTGCTCTCTTAACAGATTTTTGTTACTCTACTCTGCATTGAACAGTCCGTTGCTTGCTGTAAATTTTGGATTAGGTTCCAGAGTTTCAAAAAAAACGGGTTCTGTCAGTCTTTGCCAGTTTAGGGTTATTTCAGTGGAAGGACTTACTCTTTTTACACAGTGACATCTGATCCCGTCAGAAATCAGAAGCTAAACAGGGTTGGGCCTGGTTAGTACTTGGATGAGAGACCACCTGGGAAACCAGATACTGTAGGCATGGGAGAAAGACCTGGGAACCCATTCCCAAAAATTAATCTGCCATTGAAAATCCTATGAATAGCAGAGAAGCACTGACAATAGTGTTTCGTCTGTTGTATGTAGGGTTGCTATGTGTTGGATACTGTCTCGAGGGCACCTAACAACAACTGCCACTATTAATGATGTCATCACCTCCTAAATCTTAATCTTGTGCTTTCTGGGCTATAGCACAATTGGGAAAGGGCAGGCTTGGGCTGCTAACAACACTTAGCACTTGAGGACTTACCTTCCATTCCAGAGTAATGGCAATGGTGTTTTGCCTTCTTGGGATGACTTTAGATATGCCAGCCCTTGTCTGTCCACTCAGCCTTCAAGTAGTCCTAAGCTTCTAGCCTTGACCATCTATTTAGAAGGTCCTCCTTATAGTCCTAAACATGACATATTTTAGACTCTGAGTTAAGGCTAATACTAGCAGGGATGGCCTTTATCCTTAGATTACAGAGATTTATTTCCCCTATACTAGAATTTTAAATGGCATGATTCGTACTTATTTGCATTCACAGGATCCATCTTAATGGCTTCTCACTATGGACAGGCTTTAGATTACATTATCCAATACCTCATTTGGCTAATTTTTTTAATGTTGAGTCTTCTCCAGATCAGAGAAAACTTTAAATCTAGCTACACCCTTATCCAGATGATTCCTCTAAATTTGGGTAGCATATATTACCCCATGGGGGGCTGGGATTTAGCTCAGTTGGTAGAGTACTGCACTGCCATCTCTGAGGACCCAGGTTCAATTCCCAGCACTGCAAAAATGGGAGAAGGATGTGGCAATCCACTCCTGAAGCTTTCCTGAAACAATCAGCCATTGAAAATGCTATGAGGGTCACTATGAGTTGGACCTGACTCCATGGCACCTAACAACAATATTATCCCATTGACCTGTCTTAGAAGCCCCAAATTGAAAGCAACCTTGAAGTTTATGTAGCTTATACCCCAGTCTTCAGGCAAAACCATCTCTAAATCACAGTGACTTTTGAGAACCTGGCCAGCCAAGCCTCAACCTTCGACTTGTTTCTAGCTGCTAGTCTAAATATTGTAGTCTGAGCCAATTTCTTGAAACAAGTTGCTTTTCTGTAGTAAGAAGATAATGTTTAAGAGATGGCCCCAGCTCAGCTGGACCTGAGTTGACTGGCTCTGCTGCCTATTTGCTGCAGGATGTCAGGTAGTGATCTTCCCTCTTCTGGTCTTCATTGTCTTCACTGACAATTCAAGGGTTTGGACCAGGTATTTTCTAAACACCTGATCCTCTTTACAAGTCTGAGGTTCTTCCATGATTCTAGAACCAGGATCACCTGTGTTTATTACCTCACTACCACTTAGAACAGTATATTAAATCAATTTGATACAGCTGCAGATTGAAACAGGAATGGTTTGGCTTGGCACTACAAGTAAATAGAGAGTACTATTGCCACTTTGACAGCACACTACCCATTCACAGGTAGTACCCCATCCTCAGGTAATGAGTCTGTTTCTGAGAGTCATATACCAGTGGGTACTACCAAGGACGATAAAATAAGGCAGTATGAAGAGAAAATTCAGCTCAGAAGCTGTGCCTTCCTATCTTTTGAGCAGCCACACAGTTTGCTCTTTTTTAGATTACATACTCTTTATTTTTTCTTTTAATTACATTAGTAATTGAGTTATATTTTAAGTTACTTAAAAGTAAACACAAATTCTTTTCAAAAGTAAAAGTCCCCTTGCAAAATTATGTACCAAAGTCAACCAGTTTTAACCTGAGTTATTTTTGTTGTTTTTGTTTGAGGCTTTTTTGGGGGCAGGGTCTTTCTATGTAGCCCAGACTGGCCTTGACCATGTAATCCTCCTACTTCAGCCTCCCCAATGCTAGGATCACCATGCTTGGCCCTGTTTGTCTTTGAGATAGGATTTCACTGTGTAGTATAAGCCAGCCTCGAACTTGTGCTCCTTCTGCCTTAGCTTCCTGAGTGATGGGATTACAGTTGTGTGTTACTATGCCCCGCTGACCTGGTTTTTATGTCTTCTTGTGATGGCCTTCAAATCTGTAAATGTGTTTTAACTTTTTGATTGTAGAATTTTGGAACATAACCTGTCGACGTTCAGTTCAAAATAAAATTTAAAACTCAATTTTCTACCACAATCCATTTCTCTAGCCCTCCCATAATAAGATCTACCACTGTGCAGTCCTACCTCTAGCCACCAATGACACTTCAAACATCATATTTAGGCTCCATTTCTCAATCTTTTAACTACATACTTCCAATTTTGTAAGACATTATGTTAGTCCTCCCACTCTTAGCCCTCTCACCCTCTTAGCTCCTTTCCCACTATTCTTTCAACCTTGCTCAGCTGTGTTTTTATTTTGATGAGGTAAAGATTTTAAGATTTATTCTCTTCTGTAATTATAGTAAAATTTTTGGTAATTTATCCATAGTTTTCCCACATGTCTATCAGCTGGATGTGCTTTGGGGGCTTACATATTGCTGTGATGCTGAAAGCTACGTCACCAGTATTTCAGATACCAGTAGGGCCACCCATGGTGAACAGGTTTTAGCTGAGCTTCCACCTAAGACAGATGAGGGAGAAGGACATGGCATCCCACTCTAGAAACAATTAGCCATTGAAAACACTGTGATAAGCAGAGAAGCACTGTCAAATATAGTGCTGGAAAATGAGCCACTCAGGCTGGAGGGCATTCAAGAAACAACTGGGGAAGAGTTGCTTCCTTAAGGTAGAGTTGACTTTAATGATGGGAATGGAGTAAAGCCCCTTGGGCCTCCTTTTGCTGATGTGGCATGACTCAAAATTAAAAGAAACAGTGGCTGCAACATTGGGCTCAAACATAAAGGGATCTTGTGCATGGCACAGTACTGGGTAGTGCTTTGATCTGCTATACTTAGGGTATCTGTGAGTCATATCTGACTTGGTGGAACGTAACAACAACAACAATCTACACCTTGATTCTAAAAGTCAGAAGCCCATAAAAGCTTTTATACTGAAATCCATCTATAAAAATACTCAATGAGAGATATATGTATTATGCTAGGTTTACATTTGTGTAATGTAATACACCTCAAAGGCCACTGAAAAGACAATGTTATGTTCAAGTTTGTTACTTGTGTTTTAGTGATATACTTCTTTATTCTGACCATAAGTTCAACTTTTTTAAAGGTCTTATCTCTCTTGTTCTAGGGTAGAGACAATTTGCTCTTGATCTTGTCCAAAGCTACCTATATCCATTGAGTAGGAAATTTCCAGAGAAATAAATGTCCAAGCCCCAGGCTCACCTCTCTCTATATGCAGGAAAGAAAGTAAGTGAAGAAAAAATGGATTAAAATCCCCTGGGAAAAGAAGACTGGATAGCACATTTTCCTAGCAGCTTGATTTGCTTGGGGGGCAGCTAGCTCTCCACAGAGACTGTGTCTAAAGGCTCCATGTCACATAGGAACTGCTTTGAATTCTAGAGGACTGACCTGAGATTCAGATGGAATTGATTTCACATCTTACATTTGATGCTTCCTGAGTGGTTTGATCTTTGGTGTATTTCTTCACATCTTTGAGCATTTTTATTTTTCTTGCCTGTAAAATGAGGATACTAAGTCCTGGTTTTTCTTAAATATCACTTCCTGACATTTGAATGGAATGCTACCGTTTGATATGGTATTTCCAAACATGGTTGCAATTTTCCCTCCATAATTTATAGAATTTGGAAGGTAGCAGAGCAGGAGAGACTCAGTTTCTCAAGATAGCCCAAAACCAGAGCATAGAGAGACTACCATACATTTTTTAATCAAAACTGCACCCTTTCAACACTTTCAGAGAGCTACAAAATCAGATTCCAATTCACACAGGATTCTAATATGCATGTGATTTGATAGCCCTTTAAAACTGTTGAAAAGGTGCAGATTAGATTTGAGAATATATGGATCTTCTATAGAGAACCTGGTCATTTAGAAAAATTAGTGCCTGAACTTGGGACTCACAATTCAGTGCCTTCCACATTTCCCATTACCAGTGTAGGACTCAAAAGAGATAGTGGGTATTATAGGAGATTAGTAAATCTAAAACTATGCCGCCATGAGGGACTATGCTTGTTCTTCCTCTGAGAGGGAAAGTTGAAGATTAATTTGCCTCCTGGTAAGCAAATGGTCAGGTCAATGCAGAGGGCAGCCCATCAGCAAGGAAGTGTCTTTGGTACTATAAGTGTTGGCTCATGGTAACCTGGCCCTGGAAATTCTCTTCTGACTCTTCTCTGTCTTTGAATTCCAGTGCCATGGTGGTAGGATTCTTGTTGTTATTAGGTACCATGGAGTTGATATCTGACTCATATCTGACTCATAGTGACCCTACGTACAACAGGTGAAATGCTATTGTTAGTGCTTCTCTGCTATTCATGGGGTTTTCAATGGCTAATTGTTTTTTGTTTTTTGGGTTTTTTTTTTGGGGGGGGGAGTGGGTTGCCGGGTCATTTTCCCAAGCCTACAGCACCTGGTGTTCACAGGTGGTCTCCCATCCAAGTTCTAACCAGGCCCAACCCTGCTTAACCTCTGAAATCAGACGGGATTGGACACCACAGTGGTATGGCTACAGGCAGGCAGGTTTCTTAACTCCTACTTATTGATGCTTATTGATGCATGCTTCTCTCCTAGCCGGGGTTCAAAGGTACCCGTGGCCAAGCCATACAGGAGCTATGCTTGTTGATCACATTGGCTAAGCTGCTAGTCTCCGGGTATCATCATTACTCTACTAGGGCCAGCTTTTCCTTTTCTTCACTCTGTTAGAGTACATTCAGTTTATAGATTCTCCAGGGCTACCAAATTTGGATTTAGAGTATATTCATCTCTTACATCCCCTTGCCATCATTGGTCTCACTATTTCCTAGTCATTGGGATAATTTGTTCCCCAGAGCAGTAGATCTGATCAGGTGAGCTACTGGCTAAAATGGATATCAAACTCAGGCATAGGCTAATTTGGGGCCACAGTAGGCAAGAGCTAAGGATGTGCACTAGGTCCTTGCCAGCTGTAGGACTAAGACTCTGATCTCTGTGCAGCACTTACTGGCTTCAGGTAGGATTCTTCTCTGAAGTCCTTGCATAATCTAGCTGACCTCAGCATATTGGATAGAGATGTTATACCAAGGAGTTATGTTGGAGGGACACCTGGGCAAAAACATTCTTGTCCCTATGGCCTTTCTCACTTTTTCAGGAGCTTTACTTTTAGCCTATATTTGCTCTATTTCACTTTTTTGATCGGGGCAGGCCATTCCCTGTCCCCAGATACAACCTTTTAGTTCTGAAGAGAAGCAAGTAAAGTTAACAGGCTGGTTCATGTATTTTCTGTTTCCTCACATAAGACACTACACTGTGTTGACTATTTTGGGGAGAGATAAGGTTTTATAAAATAGAATATCAAAGATGGCAGATGCCCAGACCCCTCTCCCTCAGTCCTTCTATAAGGATGGTGCTCTATAAAACAAAATAAAAGCTTGCTGTAGGCACAGGTGATTTGTTTAAAGGTGGAATTTCTGAATTCACAAATAACTAGTTCTGTTTCACTTTGCCTTTTCCCTTTTACGCTGGGAGAAGATCCATTTGGGGGTAGTTGAGGCCTGGAATTCTTTGTTAAAAGTTCTTGAACACATTAAGGGAATCTAGATTTTCTGTACTCATGTCCCTCTTTCCTTTCCACCACCAACACCTCATCCCCATTACCTTTATGTATTACTTAACATGTCCTATCTTATGAAAACCTTTCATCATGGCTCTTCCCATCCCAGTTGCAGAGCTTGTGATTCTCCTGTCTCAGCTTGCTGAGTTCTGGGATAAAATGTATGTACCACCATGAGCTAATCAGAATTTTCTTCTAGGTAGCATAAGTACTCTGTACTCTCTGTACTCTCCCTTTTGTAAATAATATGTCTTGTGAACCTGTTATTTGCTGCTGTGGATCATCAAAGAGAAGCTATCAGAATTGGCATGTTATTAGATGTTAATATTAATCCCCAAGAGTCATTCTTTGTGGTTGCTCATGTGCCCTGCTTGGGGCTGGGATTTAGCTCAGTTGGTAGAGCACCAGTCTGCAGTCTCTGAGGTCCTGAGTTTGATTCCCAGCACAGCAAAAATGGGAGAATGACTTGGCAATCCACTCCTGAGGCAATCTCGAAACAATTAGCCATTGAAAACCTTATAAGGGTCACTATGAATCTGACACTCCACAGCACCTAACAAGAACAACAACATGTGCCCTGCTTAAAGAAGGAAGTTCTGATGTAAGTTTACACTTGATTGGACTTGGTTGAATTGGATCTAGACCGGAAGCCTGAATTTGTTGATCCTTTCTAAAATGGTCTGTGAGCAATGGTGGTTGACTCAGAGAGCCATGGAATTTCAGGGATTGGGAGAAATCTTAAAAGTCATCTAGTTTAGCCATTGCTAGAGTTTAAATCTATAATGTCCCCCAAAGTTCATATTTGAACATGTATAGTACCCAGGTGGTAACATTGCCCTGGCAGGCTGTGAAACTTTGGGAGATGAGTCCTAGCTTTGTGAAAGCAGGTCACTGGGGGTGGGCCTTTGGAGATTTTATGTAGGTCTCCTAGTTCTGCTAAACTCTTTGCTCTTGATCCACTTTTACATGAGGCTGCCTGCTCTGCTGCCACACCTGCTTTGACTCTGTGGACTGAGATCCTCTAAACCATGAGGCCCAACAAATCATTCCTACCCTAAGTTTGTTTCAGGTGTTTTTTCATAGCAATACACATGCTGACTAATACAGTTCTCTTGCTGATGAGTGAACACCTCTAAACTGTTCTTGCCTTGAACATGATCGTCTATCCTCTGATGTAGCATGTCTACTGACAGGTCGCTCCCTACTTTTTCAGGCCACTGGCTATGACTCACAACAGGTGTGAGCGCCTTTGCCCTTATATTGAATAGGAATCTGTCTTTCTGGAGCTTCTACTTATGGGAAGGGTATAAATGGCCAAGGCCACTGGCTCTGAAGATAATCTTTCTGGATTAATATCAGAGCCTTCTCATTTATTAGCAAAGTAACCATGGTCAGATCACTTGTGCTTTCTGTCCATCAGGGACAGTATATGTGTAAATTGATGATATAATAACATATAATCCATTACATTATTATAAGAAATAAATAAAATTTTGCAACAAAAATACTGAAAATGGGGTCCACCATATGGGAAGCATTCAATAATAATATTGCTGATGCAACAAACTTTTAACTGTAGAAGGAGCAACTTATTTCCCCTTGCTCAACTCCTTTTACTCCCTGGAAATATACTTTCTCTATTTTGTCTAAAGCCCTTCAGAGGTCTGAAGTCTGAGACCAGATCTTCTAAGCCTCTCCTGTCCTCTAGGCTTCTGGGCTTTCATCTTTTACTCATTTTTTGGATGAATGATTCTATCTGCTTCAACTTCTTGCTGTTTCTACATGTATGTGGCTAGATTGAAGCCATCTGGGCATGTGAGGCTTCTGTTCTATTCAGCCACTTATATGAGGATGTGGGCTACCTGGAGGCCTGGATATGCTTATACTGCCAGGTTTTCAAAACTAATGGGAATGGTGTTATGACTAATGATCCTGCTGAGCATATAATTGGACAGTATGCTTTCTTGGCTGCCGTGGCCTCTATCGAGAGACATAATAACATTACTGACGTGGCACCTCAGCAGTTAGCCTTTATTTATGAGCAAATAAATGGTGGAACAGTTTGCCATATATAGGAGGCCAAGAATGGATTGAAAAACATCTTTTGTAAGATGTACTGGGGAAAGGAGACATAATAATAGACCTGTGAATTCTATCCACTGGTTCAGCTTTTTAGTTGTTTCGATAAACTTATTGAGGTAGTGAGATTATTGACAATGCTGCTCAGTGGGTCTTGGGCCTGAGCACCATGAGTGTGGCAGACTTATGCCCACATAAATGTTACATGTTAGGTAAGCATAGATTACTCCTAAGGGTACATTTAATAATTATCCTATTTTTAGGACAAAATCGACAGCAGCTCTGAAATTTCAATGCAGTCAGATAAACTTGAGTTGTGGAAAAATCCTAGAAGTTCACCTTCCCATGAGGTTTGAGATAGGCTGAGGGCATGGAGTCAGTAAGGATCCTTCTAACTGCACATTTGAGAAATTCCAGCCCAGTATTTACAGTGTAGCATCAAGAGGCAGCAGACAGGGGGTGGCTTTGTTGTCTTGGCAAGTTGCTGGTATTAGTGGATCCAATATCAGGTGGTTGTGTGTGCTTTAATAAGAAGGTAAATTATAGTGACTAGGAATTCAGAGGCAAGCAGTGCTCAATGATGGTGGTTTCCAAATCTATAGAATGAAGGGCTTGGTTACAAGTTTAGTCATCCAACAGATGATCTTCAAATGGCTAGTGAGGAGGCATAAAAGCATTTTAAGTCCATTCTTCAAGAGTCTGATAGTAGAAATAAGAGCTTACCCAGAAGGGAGTTGACTTGTCTAAGTTCAGTTACTTTACTGAAGTTCTCTCACTTTGTCAGGTCTCAGTTTTCTCTCCTAGAAAATGGAGGTGTTGGACCAGATAAACCCAAAGATCATTTCTAGCTCATACTCCATGATCTTTTGGGGACTTTTTTGTTCATTTGTTTTGTTTTGCTTGTTTGTTTAGCAGTGCTGGCAACTGAACCCAGGGCCTCATACATGCTAGGAAAGTATTCTGCTGCTGAGCTACACAACAAGTTCTATAATCTTTTTATTGAGGTAAAATAAGCATAATAATTTTAAGACATAAAAATTCAGTATATTCACAAGTTGTGCAACCATCACCTCTGTCTAGTTACAGAACTTTTCTTATCTCCCCCAAAAGATATTCTATACCGATTAGCAGTCCTTCTCCATTACTTCCTCCTCCTAGCTCTTGGACTCCATGTTTTACACACAAGTTAGCAGGTAAAAGGCAGAGGGTAGTTAGGGAAGGGATTCGATTCAGTAGCAGCTGAGGTCAGGAAGAACCATATGACTTGAGTAGCCATAAGAGAATATCCCATTCTGCATGGGGAATATCAAGGGTTAAAAACATAAGGCAGATGTTGCAAGAGAATCCTCAAAAAACAGATTTGGGGCACTTATAGTGACCCTGACAGACTACTTGTGCTAGTAGATGGCATAGTCTAATTATCCCCTAGGTTGGCACCATCTGCCCCTAGATTCATAAGGCAACATCTGAGAAAAACTGTCCTGTATAGTCAGGGAAGAGTTTTAGAAAGTACTTTTTAAATTGTTCTCCTAATTTCCCCAGATCTTTCACTCCAAATGCCACCTCCTTTCCAGCCACACAGTGAGTGTCCCCCCACCTACCCCTACCACCAAAGGGACACTTACATAGCGAAGATGGACATATTAATGTCCTTTGCCCATGACAAGGCTTCCTAAGGTGAAAGGTCAAGATGTGGCTCCAAAGCCAGTGTTTTTTCCAGGCCACCACTCTGAAGGTGCTTTTCCATTTTGTTTTGTTTTCTTATTCCTTTCTGAATGTCTGTCAAATAATCGTGAACATTTAGAGAGATGAGCAACTCAGGTGAGCTTGATTTATAGAATCCTCTATTTTTATGGCTTTCATTGTGGAATTAAGGAGGGCATGGCTTTGTATTTTTTCTGGTAATTCCTTGTCTATATTCTGCTGCAGTTGCTTCTGAATGATCTTTAGTAGAATTTTGCTGGTGTGTGATATTAGTGATATTGTCCGATATTTTGCACATTCAGTTGGATCCCCTTTTTTGGGAATAGGCACAACTATGGATCTCTTCCGGTCAGTTGGCCAAGTAGCTGTTTTCCAAACCCGTTGGCACAAACATGTTAACACCTCCAGTGCTGCATCTGTTTGTTTAAATATTGCTATTGGTATCTCATCAATTCCTGGAGCCTTATGTTTTGCCAGTTCTTTCAAGGCAGTTTCCACTTCGTCCTTCAACACCATTGGTTCTTCTTCATATGCAACCTCTTGGAATGGTTGGTCATCTACCAATTCTTTCTTGTATAATGACTCTGTGTATTCTTCCCATCTTCTTTTGATGTTTCCTGCATCATTTAATATTTTCCCTGTAGAATCTTTCAATACTGCCACTCGAGGCTTGAATTTTTTCTTCACTTCCTTAAGCTTGAGAAACACAGAGCGCATTCTTCCCTTTTGATTTTCTGCCTCCAGCTCCTTGCACATGTTATTATAATATATGTTTTTGTCTTCTCGAGCTGCCTTCTGAAATCTGTTTAGTTCCTTAACTCCATCATGTCTTCCTCTTACTTTAGCTGCTCAACATTCAAGGGCAAGGTCCAGTGTCTCTTTTGACATGTAATTTGGTCTTTTCTTTTTTTCTTATCTTTTTCAGACCTTTTTGCTTCCTTCTTGGATGATATCTTTTATGTCATGCCACAACTCTTCTGGTCTTCTATCATTTGTGTCTAATGCATTAAACCTATTTTTGAGGTGGTCTCTGAATGCAGGTGGGATATACTCAAGGTCATACCGTGGCTCTTGTATACTTGTTCTAATTTTCTTCAGCTTCAGTTTGAACTTGCATATGAGAAGTTGATGGTCTGATCCACAGTCAGCACCTGGTCTTGTTTTGACATTTTGTATGGAGGTTTTCCATTGTCTCTTTCCCCATATGTAGTCAATTTGGTTCCTGTATGTTCCGTCTGGTGAAGTCCATGTGTATAGCCACTGTTTATGATGTTCAAAAAATGTATTTGTCATGAAAAGGTCATTGGTCTGACAAAATTCTATCATGCGTTCTCCAGCTTCGTTTCTGTCACCAAGACCATATTTTCCAACTACTGAGCCTTCTTCTTTGTTTCCAACCTTTGCATTCCATTCACCAGTGATTATCAGTATGTCTTGATTGCATGTTTGATCTACTTCAGATTGCAGAAGCTGGTAGAAGTCTTCCCTTTCTTCATTTGTGGCCTTAGTGGTGGGTGCATAAATTTGAATAATAGTCATATTAACTGGCCTTCCTTGTAGGTGTATGGATATTATTCTATCACTGACAACATTGTATTTCATGACTGATCTTGAAATGTCTTTTTTGATGATGCATGCACCCCATTTCTCTTTAGTTTATCATTCCCAGCATAGTAGACCATATGATTGTCTGACTCAAAATGGCCTATGCCGGTCCATTTTAGCTCACTGATGCCTAGAATGTCGATGTTTATGCGCTTCATTTCTCTTTTAATGATTTATAATTTTCCTAGATTCATACTACAGACATTCCATGTTTCAATTATTAGTGGATGTTTACATTTGTTTCTCCTCATTGTGAGTCATGCCACATCAGCAAATGGAGGCCCCTGGGTTTTACTCCATTTCTGTCATCATGGTAGACTCTACTTTGAGGAGGCAACTCTTCCCCAGTAGTCTTTTGAGTGCCTTCCAACCTGGAGGGCTCATTTTCTGGCACTATGTCTGCTAGTATTTCTTTGCTATTCATAAGGTTTTCAATGGCTAATTGTTTCGGGAGTGGTTTGCCAGGTCCTACTCCCTAGTGTTTCTTAGCCTGGAAGCTCAGCTGAAAACCTGTCCACCATGGGTAACCTTGCTCATATCTGAGGTACCAGTGGCAGAGCTCTGAGCCTCATTGCAACACACAAGCCCCACAGTGAGGCAAACTGACAGACATGTGGGGGGTGGCTACTTTAATAAACCTAAATTCTGTAAAGGTCTATGCAGGATAGGCCTATGAAATCTAATCAAAGAAGAAAATTTATGGGCAGAGTGGAATATATTTTGGCTTAGATGCAGATAGTTTCCTTGACTGAGAAAGAAACTGTGTCATCTGTGAAGGGTGTCCCTATACCACATCCCAACCCCTTTTGTTTGATCTCTTAACTTTGAATGCCTTGTCAGGCACAAAAGATATCAACATCCAAGCCCAGGCTCCCTTTGGTATGGTAGTAGTGGCTTTTAGAGCCTGTCTGTGAAGGAGGTGGAATTTGTAGTGTGAAAGATTTGGGAAATTATGAGAACAGTTACAAAAATACTTCTAAAACCCTTCCATGACTAGATGGAGTAGTTTTTTTTTTTTTTTTCAGATATTCCCTCATGATTCTAGGGGCAAATGGTATAACCTTAGGGTCAAGAAGAGCTAACACTTAACTCTGCCAGGAACTATTTTACACACATTAACTAAAAGTTTTATATGCATTACTTCATTTGATCCTTGCAACAGCCCATAAAATAGATTGATATTATTCTGTTTCACAGATGAGGAAATTGAGTGTCAGAGAAGTAATTATTTTATATTACTCAGCAAGGTGGTTGTACAGACAGTATTTGTACCCAGGCTTCCAAGTCTGCAACATTTACCTCTTTCATAGACTTTTCTCCTCATTTTGGCCTTAGAGTTCAAGAGACCTTGTTTCAATCTTGACTGCCAGTTGTTTTCTGTGAGACATCCCCCTCTCTGGGTTTGGCTTTCTCATCTGGGAAGTTAGAATAATGGCTTTGTTTGCCTCCTGTATTAGTTTCTTTGGTGTAGCTTTGACCAAAGTACCTCACAGAAACAACTTAAAGGAAGAAAGATTTATTTTGCCCTATAGTTTCAGAGAGTTCAATCTACCGTCCTTGCCTCCATTTATTCTGGGTCCATGGTGAGACAGAGCATTACAGGGCAGCAACATGTGGAAGAGGAGTTTATTCACTTCATGTTGGATGGGAAGCAGAGAGGGAAGAAGGGACCAGGATCCAGGTATCACTTTCAAAGGCATTCCCCCAGTGATCTACTTCCTCCAGCTAGGCCCTACCTCCCAGTGTTTCTACCACCTCACAAAATAGTACCACCATCTTGGGATCAAGTATTCAACTTATAAGCCTGCAGGGGACATTTCATGTTCAATCCATAACACCTGACTTGCAGGACTGTTTTAAAATCCAAATAAAAGAGTCTGTAGAAAGGCACTATTCTCAAACTAGTAAAGCTAGGGACAAAAGAAGAATGACAGGAAGGAGTTGGAAAGGCATTCTTGTAGTTACTGTTGTTGTTAAGTGCCATTGAGTTAGGTCTGACTCATAGTGACCCTATGTGCAACTGAAGGAAACACTCCCCAACACTGTGCCATGTCTGACACTATGTCTGTGCTTGTCTGCTATTCATAGGGTTTTCCAGTGGCTATTTTTTGTGGGGAGGGGCTGCCAAGTCCTTCTACCCAGCCTCCAGCACCCTGTTTTCCCAGGTGGTCTCCCATCCAAGGACTAACCAGGCCCAACCTTGCTTAGCTTCTGAGATCAGTTGAGATTGGATGCCAGGATGCTACGGCTGTAGAATCATCTAATAGAGGAGGTAGGATTCACACATTAGGAGGATACAAGGATATGATGGTAGGACAGAATAGGATGTGTTTGAATAAATGGAAGTGTGGCCTGGTTGAGGTCCTGGATATATGTTGGGGTACAGTGGAACTCAATGGGCCAGATCTAGTCTGATGTGTTGATGGAGAGCCAAGAATGCAAACAGTATTCACATGGATCTTTCCTTTTCTCTCCTTTTCTGTCTCTATTTTTTTGTTGTTGAATGAGGGCCAGAATCTTCCTATGTAACCCAACCTGTCCTTGAACTCCCAGGTATTGAGATTAGAGGTGTGTGCTACCACACTTGGCCTTGCATTTCTTCTCTTCTTTATTTCTGTCAATTGTATAACCAAAATCTTCATTGCTGTGGTTGAAGCTCATTAATTCTCATTATGTCTATTCTGCAAAGGGAGGACAATTTGTTAGTAGCCCTCTTATGATAATCTTTCATGTAATTAGTGACCATTATTAAATTTCTTTCCTTTGAGAGACCAAGGAGTAGTTTCGGTGCCTGACTGTACACACAACGTTGATTCTTTCTGTGTTAGGCAAGAAATTCTAAATGCTTCCTGGAGTACATGCTTAGGGGTCTCTAATCATGCCTGATCTTCTTAGAAACTGGGATTGGGCTCCAGAAGAGGGGTGTGTGTGTGTGTGTGTGTCTGTATGTCTATGTGTAAGAATGATAGCTATACCTTCAGTAAATTGTGTTCCATTTAGTCTCCTACATACACCTTTGCATCCACGCTTTGCCATTGCTTCATAGTTGTGGCAAAGAAAGGCATACATTTGTTATAGGAGAATTCATGTTCCCTCTAATCCCACTCCTTTATCTGTGTTTTCCCCGTTTTTAGTGTTTACTGAAATTTTTGGCTGGTGCCTTCATCCAAAAAACAGAACGGCTCTTCTTAGGATTAATATTATCTGAAAAAGCAAAGAACTACCTTAGGAGACAGTGACCACAACCAGAGACTGGTTGTATTCAAGCATTTGGGCTGGGCAATTGCTGGCAGTGGATGTTGTGAAGGGAGTTTATGTATTGATTGGGGGACAAAGGTCGGTTGGGAGTAGCCAACCTTCCATTTCCTTTATAACTCTTATTCTCCAGCACAGAAATTCTTTTAATGTGGCTACCAATAACTTTCAACATTTTCTCAGATGTCTCACTTTTCAAACTCCTCTCTGGTTGGCTAGACCTGGCCTCTGAGAATATTGACGTGAGATTTAGACAATTTTGCTTGCACATTTTCTTCTCAGAAACCACACACTGCTGTATCCAGGGATGACCTAGCTTTCTAAGATACTCTTTGACCCTTTATTATACTTACCAGGGAGCTGGCTTTTCATTGCTGTGACAAAATAACTGAAAGAAACAGTTTGAAAGGAGGAAAGATTTATTTTGGCTATGGTTTCAGAAGTTTCAGTTTATGGTTGACTGGTTTCATTGCTTTTAGGACTGTGGTGAGACATAACATCATAGTGATGGGAGCATGTGGGCAGGAAGCAAAAAGACTATGACACCAAGAGATAACAAGAGTAAGCACATGCAGAAAGAGAGAGAGAGGGTGTGGAGGAAGAAGGAAGGGGAGGAGGAAAAATAGGAGGAGAAGACCAGGGATATGATATAGCTCCCAAGGACTTGCTCCCCAGGACCTATTCCCTTCAATTAGGTCTCACTTCCTAAGTTTCCATCACTCCTCAACAGCCCATCAAATTACAACCCCATCAGTGGATTAATCCATTGACGAGGTCAGAGCCCTCATGACCCAATTGTTTCCCTAAAACTCTGCCTCTGAGCCTTGTTGCACTGGGGACTAAACCTTCAGAAGCACATGAGTCTTTGGGAGGCATTTCAAATCCAAACTATAACACAACCAGATGAATGTTATGACACCTTTTCTCATAAAACTATTAATTTCTTTGCAGGGAGGAACCACTAAACATATCAAAAATGTGTACCAGGGGCTAAGTTAGCACCGAATTAATATATGGAACATCAGTGATCTACGTTATAAGGCATATAGGTATATAAAAACAAGCATTCTTTTTGCACATCTCTTTAGGAGATGAGGAATATGGGTAGGATGGGGAGCAGTCAAAGGGGAAATTTTCCTTTGCCTTATACTATTTTAACTTTGTGTTTATTTGTATAGAGCTCATTCATATACCATAAAATTTACCATTTAATAATGTGCGATTTAGCTGGATGTAGTGGCACACACCTGTAATCCCAGTGACTAGGGAGGTGGAGGCAGGAGGATCTCAAGTTCAAGGACAGAAACAAGCTTGCATAACTTAACAAGACCCTGTCTCAAAATAAAAAAGGGACTGGGGGTGCAGCTCAGTGGTAGACCACCTGCAAAGTATGCACAAGGCCCTGAGTTCAACTCTCCAGTACCACAAAATTAATAAATAATAAATAAATACATAAATAAAATGTAGCAGGTTTTAGTATATTTACAAGATTGTGCAACCATCACCACTATTTAATTCCAGAACACTTTATTTATTTTTTTCTTTGTAGAACTATGAACATTTTATATTGAATCTTTAGTGACTCCACATAAAGGGAAGGAACACATTTTATCTTTTAAACTCTGGTTTTCATTTATTTTCTATTAAGATGTAATATTTGTGCATGTTTCTGTGGCAAATTGTGGTAACTTATACTATGTAATAATCAAATCAAGGTAATATGCACTTTTATCTTTTAAAACATTAATCATTCTCTGTATTGGGAATTTTGTTCTCTTCTAGCCATGTTGAAATATATCATGGCTTTAGCCTATTATTATCCTGCTGTGCTAAAGAATAACCAAAAGTGATTTGTCTATGCTAACTCTATTTTGGTGCCCCTTACTTTCCATCTTCCCAGTCTTTAGTGACCACTATTCCATTCTATTCTTTTATAAGATTAAATAGTTTCCACAAATGAGTGAGAACATGTCTTTCTGTGCTTGGTTTATTTTGCTTAATGATTTCCTGTTCCATCCATGTTGCTGTAAATAACAGGATTTCATTCTTCTTTATGGCTGAGTAATATTCAATTTTGTGTGTGTATATATGTATAATGTTTATGTATATACATGTATATACAATGTTTATATACTGGGGTGCCAAAAATGTGTACACATTTTAAGAGATGTTATCTGTGTATTTCTTTTTGAAGTTAAATTGAATTACCATAGCAATGTGTAGTGTGATGTTCATTCAAAAAATGATGTAAATCAAATAAATGCTAAAGCCGGCATGCAACAGACAGGACAGTCAAAGAAAATGGTGGAAGCACATTTGTCATCTGAGGAGTATAAAACCATTTTGAGGTGGTATTGGGTATTCAAGAATGTTGTAGAAGTACATCAATGGAGGCATGAGTACACAACAGAACCTCCAAGTCACCTACAATTGCACACATTCGGTAATAAGTTTGAGACATGTGGTACTGTGTCTGATGTGTACGCATGAAGATCAGAGAGGCCTCACACAGCAAGGCCTCCTTCTTCTGCTGTGTTGGTAACCACTTTGAACACTTCTTCTAATTGCAGAATTCAAACATGACTTATATTCATCTTTTGTTATTGATATATATTGAGTATTACAATTTAATAAAATTTTTTCTTTTCTTAAAATTTGTATACATGTTTTGGTGCTGTGTGTCTGTATGTATGTAAAATCACATTTTCTTTATCTGTTCATCCACTGAAGGATATCTGGGTTGACTGAATATTTTATCTATTGTGAATGTTGTCCTAAGGTGCCGTCCGACTCATAGTGACCCTATATACAACAGGTGAAACACTATTTCGGTACTTCTCTGCTACTCATAAGTTTTTCAATGGCTGATTGATTTGGGGGAGTGGGTTACTGTGGATTTATTTTTGGAAGTAGATTGCTGGATCCTTCTCCCAAGCCTACAGCACCTGGTGTTCCCATCCCAGGTGGTCTCCCATCCAAGTACTAACCAGTCCCAGCCCTGCTTAGCTTCTGATATCTGAAGGGATCAGATGCCACAGTGCTATGTCTATAGGCTAGCTATTGTAAATAGTGCTATAATAAACATGGGAGTAAAAAGCCAGGAGCGGTGGTGCACAACTATAATCTCAGTGACTCTGGAGGCAGACGCAGGAGGATTACAAATTCAAGGACAGACAAAGCCTGCATAGCTTAGTGAGACCCTGTCTGAAGATAAAAATTAAAAAGGGACCAGGGGTGCAGCTCAGTGGTTGAATACTACTTATAAAGTATGTTCAAGGCCTTGGGTTCAGCTCTCCAGTATCACAAAACAAAACAAAAACCCATGGGAGTATGTGTTAGTTAGCTTGTGTCTCGCTTGAGACAAAATACCTAACAGAAATGATTAAAAGGAGGAAAGATTAATTTTAGCTCATGGCTTTAGAGGATCGACCTGTAGTGGTGGGAGAGGAATGGTGAAGAAGGTGGACTGAGCCTATGGCAACACATCATGGCAAGACAGAGCAGAGAGTGAGACTGGAACCAGGGGAGTAGGTAACCTCCAAAAGCCCACCCCTCAGTGAACCACTTCCAGCTAGATCCCAACTCTCAAAATTCCACAGCCTTCCAGAACAGCACCATCTGCTGGGGACCAAGCATTCAAACATAAGCCTTGGGGGACGTTTTGTAATCAAACCATAGCAGTGCAAGTGTCTTTTTGGTATAATGATTTTTATCTCCTTTACATATGTACCTAGGAAATATTTTATTAAATTTCATTTGTTATTGAGAAATAAAAGTTGTGTATATTTAGAGAATACAATATATATCATGGAATAATTAAAATAATGTAGCCATTACCTCATAGACGTATTTATCATTTCTTTGTGGTAAGAACATTTAAAATCTACTCTCTTAGCAATTTTCTACTAGATAATACATTCTTTTCTTCTGTTTTTATTAGTAATTTTAGTTGGTATACAACTTAATGGGCTTCATTGTGACATTTCCACACATGCATATCATTGTACTTGCTCATGTTCACCTTCTTACAATACATTATTATTAATAATGATCACTGTACCATTCAATAGATCTCCAGAACGTTTTCTTCTTATCTAAATTACATTTGGGACTCTTTGACCAAAATTTCTCTATTCTTTTCCAACCTAGCCCCTGGAAACTACTAATCTGTTTTGAGTCTTCATGGGTTTGTCTATTTGAGACATTTCATATAAATGGAATCATGCAATATATGTAGCTTTTTGTGTATGGCTTCTTTTACATGTTGTTGTTGGTGGTGGTAGGTGCCGTCGAGCCAGTATCAGACTCATAGCCACCCTCATAGGGTTTTCAAAATGGCTGACTGTTTCGAGATTGCCTTGGGAGTGGATTGCCAGGCCCTTCTCCCATTTTTGCGGTGCTGGGAATTGAACTCGGGACCTCAGAGACTGCAGCACAGCACTCTACCAACTGAACTAAATCCCAGCCCATGCTTTTACATGGCATATTGTTTTGGAGATTTATCTATGTTATATCAATTATGAGTATTTCATTCCTTTCTGTTGATGGATAATATTGTATTGTATAAATTACATTTTGTCTTATCCATTCATTAGTTGATGACCATTTGGGTTTTTTCCTCTTTTTAGTTGTTATGAATAATGCTGCTATGAACATCCCAGTACAAGTTTTTGTGTGAGCATAAGTTTTCTTTTCTTTTGAGCATATACCTGCAAGTGAAACTGCTAGATCATATGGGGACTGTATGTTTAACTTATCAAGGAATGGCCAAAATGGTTTTCATAGTGGCTGAACCATTTTATATTCCTACCAACAGTGTATGCAGGTTCTAGTTTTTCTACATCCTTGTCTACACTTGTTATTAACTTTATTATTATTATAGACATTCCAGTGAGTATGAAGTGGATTTTATTTGCACTTGCTGATGGCTAATGACATTCAGCCTGCAGCTGTAGCCCTGTGGTGTCTGATCCTATCAAATCTCAGAAGCTAAACTGGGTCAAGCCTGGTTAGTACTTGGACGGGAGACCGCCAGGGAACACCAGGTGCTGTAGGCTTGGGAGATGGACCTGGCAACCCACTCCCAAAAATCCGTCTGCCTTTGAAAACCCTATGAACAGCAGAGAAGCACTGACAATAGTGTTTCGCCTGTTGTACGTAGGGTCTCTATGCATCAGATACCAACTCGATGGCACTTAACAACAACAACAACAACAACAATGACATTCAATATCTTGTCATGTGTTTATTGGCCACTTGTGCCTTCTTTGGAAAAAATGTCTATTAAAATACTTTGCCCATTTTTAAGTGGAATGTTTTTTATTATTGAGTTGTATGTATTCCGGGTACTAGATCCATACTGGACATATAAATATTTCTCCCATTCTGTGGGTTATCTTTTTATTTTCTTTGTAGTATAATTTGTTGCAGAAAAGTTTTTAATTTTGAAGAAGTCCAATTTATTAGTTCATTTGGTTGCTTGTGCTTTAGTTGTCATATTTAGGAGACTATTGCCTAATCTAATGTCAGTAAGTTTTCCTTGGTTTCCTTCAAAGAGTTTTATAATTTTATCCCTTATATTTATACCTTTTATCCATTTTGAGTTAATCTTTGTATTTAGTGTGAGGTAGTTGTCCAAGTTTATTCTTTTACATGTGGAAAATTCAGTTGTCTCAGCAGTATAGTCTTTTCAACAAATGGTGCTATTTCTGCAATCTCAATTCTGTTCTATTAATCTTTATTCTTATGCCAATGTCACGATCTCTCAGATAATGTAGATTTGTAGGGAGGGAAATGTCAGTTATCTTGCTCTCCCATGCCTCTCTCCCAGTTTGTGAATGGTTAGGCATAGGATGGGTCCACTGTATATTTGTTAAATTGAACTGCAGTAACCAAGCCTTGCTTCAGAGTTCAATGAAGGCTGGGGAAACCATCTTTTAAGTACTCTGAAAAGACTTCAAGGAAAACCTTCCAACCTAACAGGTTCTAGGCATTATCCAGCTTCTTACTTGTCACCCAGGAGCCTATGTATGCTCATTGCAGCACCAGTAAACATTACTCGTGAAAAGGTACACATTAGCCTCTGTAGGTTGTTTTGGGGTAGGCATGATATGGCATGCTAAGCTGAAATTCTCCCCAGTGAAGATAAGCTTATGGGCTGACCTGGTTCTTTGCATACTGTCATGCAGGTGGACTAGGGCCTTCATCTACCTAGAACATGGAAGCTCTCAAGAGCAGAGAACTTGGTGTTAGACCAGTAAGTCCTACCATCAGTCCCAGGTGATCTTTTCTGAGAATCTTAGATCAAGAGCACAATAATTTGAACCCTATATGGCACCTTTTTTCTAGGCTGAGAAATAACCATCTCTCCAATGTCAGATTCACAAAGGATAATGGTTTCTGTCTGTTTTCTTTGCTTCTGTATTCTATGCATCTGGCATTATGGTAAGCACAAGATGTAGATGTAATGAATGGATGAATCTGCAGGTAGTTCTTTTGGATGAAAGCAGTGTCTTAACCTACGGAATGGGCTTCTGGTGTTGTTGTCATGGAGTAAAGATATCTGTCTATTTAGAAGCCTGTTATGAAGTGCCTACCATCCAAGCCTTTATTCTATCCAGAAGTGACTTCCCCACAAATTCTGTGTAAACTTTTGTGTAAGCTTCTACCTTACTCACTTTCTCACTGTCATTTGTAATTCCAGTGCCATAGAGTATAGCTTGATTCTGTTTCTGTTCCCATATCCTGTACTCCTTCCCACTAGAACTGTTGCAAGGTTTCATCTTATTTCAGCCATCCAAAGCCAACATTTTGAATTGACTTGTGTTAAATTTCTGAGATGAAAAGAAATGGTTCTTATCTCTTAAATACCTGCCTTGGGTACACTTTAAATCGATAGATTAGCTTGTTCTGTGAGACTCAAAGAAAAGCTAATAAATTATTACAGTGAGGTTTTCATTATTACAAATGGGATCATGTGTGTGTAGTACTTTAGAATCACCATTTTGAACATGTCTGTTCCTTTGAATAATCATTCCCTCGTATTGTCTCTTAATTTTATAAAAAGGCAGCTATTAGTCAATCAAAGACACAAAGCTGGCCTTTTTGGAAGAGTTTTCCAAAATAGTGTTTGCAGAGGGAGATAGGCTCTTGGTGGAAATGAATTTTGCTCATTTAGTTACATATACAAAATTTATTATAATAGTGATCTCTACTTGCTTTGGCCTGTAGCAAAAAAGTGGAATATATGTTGGTGACACCTCTATACTCTCTGGGTGGTAACCATGCTCCCCACTCCCTAGGAATGAATGTCAGAAGGAAGAATACAGAGTTGGGAAATAAATACTCTTCCTTTAGCTCCATCCCAAAGCCTCGCCCATTCTGAAGATACTCTCCAACAAACTATTCTGATGGCAAAAGTTGGGAATCATCTAAATTAGTTGATCTCAGCTTCGTGAATCAGGGATGAGGAAATATGGAGAGTTGATCAAAGCTATTAAGATCATTGGGAAACTCCATGGCTAATAATCTCTGTCAGATTTTGACACTCTGCTTAAGGACCCCACACTTTCCTTTCCTTTCCCCACTCCTTTCTCCTTACCCCCATGCTTTTGCCCCTCACTAGGACTGGGTCGGGGGCTGGGATATAGCTCAGTTGGTAGAACACCACTCTACAGTCTCTGAGGTCCCGAGTTCGATTCTCAACACCACAAACATGGGAGAAGGACATGGCAATCCACCCCTGTTGCAATCCCCAAACAATCAGCCATTGAAAACCCTATAAGGGTGGTTATGAGTCAAACAACTCAATAGCACCCAACAACAACAACAACAGGACTAGGTTGAAATGGACCAGCTTGGTTTAAACTAAGTCATCAACAATCCAGATATATCTTACCTAGCTTCCCCAAAGGAGATTTTTTCAGCTCCTTTTGACTTCATTATTTGAAAGTCTCAATCTTTACCAACTGTATCTATTTTTATTATTATATTAACTCTCAGACCACCTTGGCCCAAGCCCTTTCCTTCTTTCTTCTTGTCTTCCTTAGAACCAGAGGCACAAATATGCTAGCACAGTAGTTAAGAGGGTAGGCACCAGAGGCAGACTGCTTGGTTCCTATTTCAGCTTTTCTGTTTCCTAACTGTGTAACTTTGGACATATTCCCTAACTTCTCTCAGTCCCAGTTTACTCTTCTTTGGAATGGTAGTAACTGGCACCTACCTAGCAGGACTTATTACAGTGTACTGAAAGCTAAGATTAACCATGGTGGATTAATCATTGTTGTTGTTGTTGTTAGGTGCCGTCGAGTCGGTATCTGATTCATAGCGACCCTCATAGGGTTTTCAGTGGCTGGCTGTTTCGAGATTGCCTTGGGAGTGGATTGCCAGGTCCTTCTCCCATTTTTGCGGTGCTGGGAATTGAACTTGGGACCTCAGAGACTGCAGCGCAGCGCTTGACCAACTGAGCTAAATCCCAGCCCTGGATTAAGCATTAGCTGTTGTTTTTATGTTTGTTGTTGTTGTTGTTGTTGTTGTTGTTGTTGTTGTTAGGTGCTGTTGAGTTGGTATCCGACTCATAGTGACCCTCATAGGATTTTCAATGGCTGTTCAGGATTGCCTTGGGAGTGGATTTCCAGGTCCTTCTCCCATTTGTGCGGTGCTGGGAATTGAACTCAGGACCTCAGAGATTGCAGCGCAGCGCTCTACCAACTGAGCTAAATCCCAGCCCGTTGTTTTTATGTAGTAAAGAAATATTCTGCCATCCACTTTGCAGAGGTGGAGATCTTTGCATGCTTAAGGGATTTTACAGTCAAATTTTGATGATTATTTCTATATACTTTGTTGGAAATCAACACCAAGAGCTCTGTTTTTGAGTTATCTACTTCACCATCCAATTAT